>CM069442.1:9371057-9611057 GCA_035610835.1 Ophiura sarsii | reverse complement strand
TTTTCCTACTTTTAATACATGTATTTGACGTAGGACTGTGTCGCAGTCGCTGTGATATTCCACCCTTGTTATTTAAAACATAATCCAGAAATTCAGTTGCTTCGAACAACAACAAATAATGTCCCTTAAATCTCCCTTTAAATTATTTTCCAGCGGATTCAGTGCTGATTCAAAGATAATAGATGTAAATGTATTTTTAAGGTAGATACAAACGCGGTTGTTAATGGATACAAACTATTTTTACATCGGGTACTCTAGATTGAATAGATTTGTTTACATTCTGCACTCAAATTCGTAAGAAGCCGAACGCCAAACATACGCGTGCGAGTGGACAAAAAAGCGGGCAAAATACACGTGCGGGAAATAACGCGCACGCGCTGCAATTAAGAGCAGGGGATGGCGGTAGGTGAAAATAGCTGTCAGAAATGGATTAACTTATTGAATCACCCCGTATAAAGTTCAATGAAATAATATGTTAACGGAAGTCGTTACATTCTCACGGATGCCGTGACAATATTAAGAAACAGTTTCACGTATACTGATATACTTACCGAAAACGTATCGAGAGTCGAGACTCGATGAGGGTTTTTTATCGAGACTGATTTGAACAAGGTATTGGGACCAGTAAGGGATTATTTATCGAGCAGCATCATGCAGCCCTTTTATGGCAAAAGGATGTATCTTATATATACTTTCCTAATGATATACTTCCTTTTAACATGGATTGTGTTAACTTGGTTCAGTCATCCTCACTTAGGAAAAGGTTGCAACTTGTAAAGACAATAAGAGTAATATACTGCCTTTTACCACTACATGATTTATGGAGCAAAAAGCTAACTTTAATCATGTTAAAAGGAAGTATTACTGTTAGGAAACTAAATATAAGATACATTCTTTTGCCATAAAAGGGCTGCATAATACCGCTTGTCTATACATATAACGAAGGACAAGTGGTGCGGTATGTAAATAGAGCATTGATTTATTGATTTTAATTATTGTCCCATATATCGAGCACTCAATATGGTCTCGTCGTATCGAGCGCTCGATATGACAGTCATAAATATAAACATTATTATCTTTAGAGTATTAGTGACCACTGGATTGACCCTCGTATCGAGGCCAATGTCAATTTTATCGTGCCCAAAATATCGAGCCGTATAGATAGAATCGTTCCCTTTGGTTCAGGGAAGATTCGAAATTTGTTGATCCAAACATTTTACGAAAATAATGAGAAAAATATGGGGTTTCTTCCGATATCAAAATATGTTGATGGGTAAAATTAAAAGCTTACAAATGTAGAATTGTATCGTAGCTATCTTGAAACTCAAACAAATTTTCTGTTATATAGAATATACAATAATTGCAAAACCTTAGGGCTTAGGCGTTATTTCATGCATGTATAATAGTCAAATATAACACGAAAGCGTGGGTTTGGACCAAGATATTTCCATTTAAATAGTGATAAAGAATAAATATCGAGTCATCTACAAGTTGAATAGTTGATGATATAATCTGTCAGTCTAGTCAGCAAGCTATTAATTTCGTTTCGGATTGAAAAGAATAAAAACAAATCTTTTGAATATCAGCTCATCACACGCATCAAGCTGCTCTACATACGATGAACATTGAGCGTCATAAAGACGATTACTGCAAGGAAAGTAACTCAAAAACCATTATTTTGATTGTCAGAACACTAGGCTACCCATATGGACTGCTTTCTATATTATGTGTGGGAAGGGGCACTGTCTAAATGGGTCACGCTATTATCGAAGTAAGAGTTGTAAATCGGACTAACATCAACATGCAATGTTGAATTCTGTCTGTAGTGTATTTTTAACTCCTTGTAACATTTGCATAACAGTCCCCTGCTGTTGACTTTCCAAACATTTATTATTTTGCTATATTAACACTTTCCAAGCGGCAGGCGGCGTCAGCAGACGACATCCCCAATATGTCACAAAATGTTTCAAAAATGTCAAAATTATTGAATTATATTACCATATTGGGAATCCGCATGAGAAATGCATTAAAATAAGTACAAACATGCCTAGTATTGGTGCAGTAATCCTAGACATAGTCCTTGAAAGTTGGGAAAGGTTTCTGAAAAATCTGTTTGTACTTAGTAAAACTAATAGCCGCGTGGAATGTGTTAAAGATAAATTAATAGAGCGATATATCGTATGCTGCAATTGTGAGCAACTCAGACAAATTAATTTGTCCCAGGTGAGGAAAACCAGCCAGAGGAGTGCGATTACTTTTTTTGCTTATGAAATGTTTATTCTTGAACCAAATAAACTTGATATATAAATCCGCCTGAAAAGTGTACGTTAGGTCCCAGATGAGAGCATGTGTGGTCTAGTGGATGCAGGGTTCATGATACAAAGGTTGTGAGTTCTGGCCCCGCTATAGCCAACATGTTTGTATCCTTGGGCAATGTACTTCGTCTCAATTGTCTCGTCGACCCAAGCGAGATTGGGGAGCTGTAAGATTGGGGAGATTGGGGTAGCTGGTACATCAGTATCGTTCAATACTGGAACATAAAAGTTGCCAGTATCGTTCCAGTATCTGTCGATACTGGAACACCAAATTGTGTCCCAGTATCGAGCGATGGAACGTTTTTATGTGTTAGTATCGGGCGATACTGGTATACATGCTACCAGTGTGATTTGTTCCAGTATTGAACGATACTGGTACATAATTGTGGATTAGTATCGTCCGATACTGGAACACTGGCTTTGTACCAGTATCAAACGATACTGGTTGTTCCAGTATTGGGCGGTACTAGTACAGTCTAGAATCTAGGACCTAAAGTACACTTTTTCAATCCGAATGTGATGGAACAATATTGGTTAAAACTGCAATTTCAACATCTGTGTACAGAAAACATAAAGATTGCGTAATGACAGCTTCTTTAACCGATATAGGTTAAGTGGTTGAAATAAGTGAGACGAAACATAAACAGTAGAAATCAATTCTAAACGTAGGGACTTGTGTTATTCCGATAGAAAAAAGAGATGGTCTTTGATCTGAATTGGCCGGGGGAGTTTCCTACTTTTAATACATGTACATGTATGTGACGTAGGACTGTGTCGCAGTCGGTGTAATAGTCTACCCTTGTTATTTAAAACATAATCCAGAAATTCAGTTCCTTCGAACAACAACAAATAATCTCCCTTTAAATTATTTTCCAGCGGATTCAGTGCTGATTCAAAGATAATAGATGTAAATGTATTTTTAAGGTAGCTACAAACGCGGTTGTTAATGGATACAAACTATTTTTACATAGGGTAATTTACTGTAAATTGAATAGATTTGTTTACATTCTGCACCCAAATTCGTAAGAAGCCAAACGCCAAACATACGCGTGCGCGTGGACAAAAAAGCGGGCAAAATACACGTGCGGGAAATAACGCGCACGCGCTGCAATTAAGAGCAGGGGATAGCGGTAGGTGAAAATAGCTGTCAGAAATGGATTAACTTTTTGAATCACCCTGTATAAAGTTCGATGAAATATGTTAACGGAAGTCGTTACATTCTCAAGGATGCCGTGACAATATTAGGGAACAGTTTCACGTATACTGATATACTTACCGAAAACGTATCGAGAGTCGAGACTCGATGAGGGGTATTTTTATCGAGACTGATTTGAACAAAGTATCGGGACCCGTAAGGGATTATTTATCGAGCAGCATCACTCACTAGCAGCCCTTTTATAGAAAATGATGTATCTTATATATACTTTCCTAATGATATACTTCCTTTTAACATGGATTGTGTTAACTTGGTTCAATAATCCTCACTTAGGAAAAGGTTGCAAGTTGTAAAGACAATAAAAGTAATATACTGCCTTTTACCACGACATGATTTATGGAGAAAAAAGCTAACTTTAAGCATGTTAAAAGGAAGTATACTGTTAGGAAACCACATATAAGATACATTCTTTTGCCATAAAACGGCTGCATAATACCGCTTGTCTATACATAGAACGCAGGACAAGTGGTGCGGTATGTATATAGAGCATTGATTTATTTATTTTAAATATTGTCCCATATATCAAGCACTCGATACGGTCTCTCGATACGGACTCGATATGATAGTCATAAACATAAACATTGTTATCTTGGGAGTATTAGTGACCACCTGATTGACCCTCGTATCGAGGCCAATGTCTATTGTATCGTGCCCGAAATATCGAGCCGTATAGATAGAATCGTTCCCTTTGTTTCAGGGAAGATTCGAAATTTGTTGAGCCAAACGTTTTACGGAAATAATGAGAAAAATATGGGGTTTCTTCCGATATCAAAATATGTTGATGGGCAAAAATAAAAGCTTACAAATGTAGAATTGTATCGTAGCTATCTTGAAACTCAAACAAATTTTCTGGTATATAAAATATACAATAATTGCATAACCTTAGGGCTTAGACGTTATATCATGCATGTATAATAGTCAAATATAACACGAAAGCGTGGGTTTGGACAAAAATATTTCCATTTAAGTAGTGATAAAGAATAAATATCGAGTCATCTACAAGTTGAATAGATGGTATATGATATAATCTGTCAGTCTAGTCAGCAAGCTATTAATTTCGTTTCAGATCGAAAGAATAAAAACAATCTTTTGAATATCAGCTCATCACACGCATCAGACTGCTCTACATACGATGAACATTGAGTGTCATAAAGACGACTACTGCAAGGAAAGTAACTCAAAAACAATTATTTTGATTGTCAGAACACTAGGCTACCCATATGGACTGCTTTCTATATTATGTGTGGGAAGGGGCACTGTCTAAATGGGTCACGCTATTACCGAAGTAAGAGTTGTAAATCGGACCAACATCAACACGCAATGTTGAATTCTGTCTGTAGTGTATTCTTAACTCTTTATAACATTTGCATAACAGTTCCCTGCTGTTGACTTTCCAAACATTTATTGTTTTGTTATATTAACACTTTCCACGCGGCAGGCGGCGGCAGCAGACGATATCCCAATATGTCACAAAATGTTTCAAAAATGTCAAAATTATTGAATTATATTATCATATTTGGATTCAGCATGAGAAATGCATTAAAATAAGTACAAACATGCCTAGTATTGGTGCAGTAATCCTTGAGATAGACCTTGAAAGTTGGGAAAGGTTTCTGATAAATCTGTTTTGTACTTAGTAAAACTAATAGCCGCGTGGAATGTGTTAAAGATAAATTAATAGAGCGATATATCGTATGTTGCAATAGTGAGCAACTCAGACAAATTAATTTGTCTCAGGTGAGGAAACCAGCCAGAGGAGTGCAATTTATTTTTTTGCTTATGAAATGTTTATTCTTGAACCAAATAAACTTGATATATAAATCCGCCGGGAAAAATGTACGTTAGGTCCCAGATGAGAGCATGTGTGGTCTAGTGGATAGCATGCAGGGTTTATGATAAAAAAAAGGTTGTGAGTTCTAGCCCCGCTATAGCCAACATGTTTGTATCCTTGGGCAATGTACTTGGTCTCAATTGTCTCGTCGACCCAAGCGAGATTGGAGAGCTGTAAGATTGGGGAGATTGGGGGAGCTGGTATCAGTATCGTTCAATACTGGAACATAAAAGTTGCCAGTATCGTTCCAGTATCGGTCGATACTGGAACACCAAATTGTGTCCCAGTATCGAGCGATGGAACGTTTTTATGTGTTAGTATTGGGCGATACTGGTATACATGCTACCAGTGTGATGTGTTCCAGTATTGAACGATACTGGTACATAATTGTGGATTAGTATCGTCCGATACTGGAACACTGACTTTGTACCAGTATCAAACGATACTTGGTGTTCCAGTAGTACCGCCCAGAATCTAGGACCTAAAGCACACTTTTTTCAATCCGAATGTGATGGAACAATATTGGTTAAAACTGCAATTTCAACATCCGTGTACAGAAAACACAAATATTGCGTAATGACAGCTTCTTTAACCGATATAGGGAAAGTGGTTGAAATAAGTGAGACGAAACATAAACAGAAGAAATCAATTCTAAACGTAGGGACTTGTGTTATTCCGATAGAAAAAAGAGATCGTCTTTGATCTGAATTGGCCGGGGGAGTTTTCCTACTTTTAATACATGTATTTGACGTAGGACTGTGTCGCAGTCGGTGTAATATTCTACCCTTGTTATTTAAAACATAATCCAGAAATTCAGTTGCTTCGAACAACAACAAATAATGTCCCTTAAATCTCCCTTTAAATTATTTTCCAGCGGATTCAGTGCTGATTCAAAGATAATAGATGTAAATGTATTTTTAAGGTAGATACAAACGCGGTTGTTAATGGATACAAACTATTTTTACATCGGGTACTCTAGATTGAATAGATTTGTTTACATTCTGCACTCAAATTCGTAAGAAGCCGAACGCCAAACATACGCGTGCGCGTGGACAAAAAAAGCGGGCAAAATACACGTGCGGGAAAACACGCGCACGCGCTGCAATTAAGAGCAGGGGATGGCGGTAGGTGAAAATAGCTGTCAGAAATGGATTAACTTATTGAATCACCCCGTATAAAGTTCAATGAAATAATATGTTAACGGAAGTCGTTACATTCTCACGGATGCCGTGACAATATTAAGAAACAGTTTCACGTATACTGATATACTTACCGAAAACGTATCGAGAGTCGAGACTCGATGAGGGTTTTTTTATCGAGACTGATTTGAACAAGGTATTGGGACCCGTAAGGGATTATTTATCGAGCAGCATCATGCAGCACTTTTATGGCAAAAGGATGTATCTTATATATACTTTCCTAATGATATACTTCCTTTTAACATGGATTGTGTTAACTTGGTTCAGTCATCCTCACTTAGGAAAAGGTTGCAACTTGTAAAGACAATAAGAGTAATATACTGCCTTTTACCACTACATGATTTATGGAGCAAAAAGCTAACTTTAAGCATGTTAAAAGGAAGTATTACTGTTAGGAAACCACATATAAGATACATTCTTTTGCCATAAAAGGGCTGCATAATACCGCTTGTCTATACATATAACGAAGGACAAGTGGTGCGGTATGTAAATAGAGCATTGATTTATTGATTTTAATTATTGTCCCATATATCGAGCACTCGATATGGTCTCGTCGTATCGAGCGCTCGATATGACAGTCATAAATATAAACATTATTATCTTTAGAGTATTAGTGACCACTGGATTGACCCTCGTATCGAGGCCAATGTCAATTTTATCGTGCCCAAAATATCGAGCCGTATAGATAGAATCGTTCCCTTTGTTTCAGGGAAGATTCGAAATTTGTTGATCCAAACATTTTACGAAAATAATGAGAAAATGGGGTTTCGTCTGATATCAAAATAAAAGCTTACAAATGTAGAATTTTATCGTAGCTATCTTGAAACTCAAACAAATTTTCTGGTATATAAAATATACAATAATTGCATAACCTTAGGGCTTAGACGTTATATCATGCATGTATAATAGTCAAATATAACACGAAAGCGTGGGTTTGGACAAAAATATTTCCATTTAAGTAGTGATAAAGAATCAATATCGAGTCATCTACCAGTTGAATAGTTGATGATATAATCTGTCAGTCTAGTCAGCAAGCTATTAATTTCGTTTCAGATTGAAAAGAATAAACAAATCTTTTGAATATCAGTTCATCACACGCATCAAACTGTTCTAGTTAATCGGCTTCATACGATGAACATTGAGTGTCATAAAGACGATTACTGCAAGGAAAGTAACTCAGAAGCCATTATTTTGATTGTCAGAACACTAGGCAGCCCATAGGGACTGCTTTCAATTATGTGTGGGAATGGGCACTGTCTAAATGGGTCACGCTATTATCGAAGTAAGAGTTGTAAATCGGACCAACATCAACATGCAATGTTGAATTCTGTCTGTAGTGTATTTTTAACTCCTTATAACATTTGCATAACAGTCCCCTGTTGTTGACTTTCCAAACATTTATTATTTTGTTATATTAACACTTTCCACGCGGCAGGCGGCGGAAGCAGACGACATCCCAATATGTCACAAAATGTTTCAAAAATGTCAAAATTATTGAATTATATTACCATATTTGGAATCAGCATGAGAAATGCATTAAAATAAGTACAAACATGCCTAGTATTGGTGCAGTAATCCTTGAGATAGTCCTTGAAAGTTGGGAAACGGTTTCTGAAAAATCTGTTTGTACTTAGTAAAACCAATAGCCGCGTAGAATGACGATTTATTCAGATGAAATCTGTATAAATCGCTTTTGCTCACGGCGCAGAGTCCCGTCCCTCTGTCAACTTGTGTCTCTGTTTCGCGCGTTTTCCTCGCCTGATTCCACAGTAACAATAGATGGCCATTCCTTTTGTGTGCGTCCCTCCCTGCGTGCCTTGCGAGCAGCAATCAGTTTTCCTTACTGAGTCATAACCTCCGTTGTCGGCATCCGAATTGGACGTTCTTTCTTGGACATAAATTAATTTTTTATTATTTCTATTTCTACACGACCTGCGGTATTCTTCTGAGCTGCGTTGGTCGGATTCACATGATTGCTAGGAAATAATCCTTAGCTTCTGTAATGGTACTACAAATTCGGTGAGAAATTTTCATTTTGTCCGTTAATTTATGTAGTTTTGTTATTATACAGTCAATGGCGGTAGTCGTCTTTTCTAATCATCGGTACCCCTCACTTTTTTCTTCTTCACATGTTTATACGCCTACATGCCTTAAACTCGTGAAATATAATATTAATACATTAATTATAAAAATATAAATATCATTCATGTGGGTTACTTACATTTTAGGGGCTTTTCGGACTACTGTAACAGCCCACGCATTTTACATCATGGGTGTTTGTGTCTAGTATCCTCGGGTTTCACGTTGTTATTATATTCATCTTTGGGTATCCATCCATAGCCCAGTTTTATAAGGCTTGACACCCGTGCGAATAAACTTGCTCATTCATCGATAATTTGCTCATTGAATTGGACAATCTCTTTCACTTTATGGTTGTTCGCCATTAATTATAATTTACGGTATATAATAGGAGGGAGTGTATATTCTGGTTGACCTATCTATCTATTATACGCCTATGTGGCAGGGCTGTAAATAGTGTTGTTCACAACTTCAAGCGGTTTAAAATGGGAGTTTTTAATATTCAAATTTGCGTGATGTTCTACAACTGGTAGATACAATAGGCACCCGATTATTCTCAGTTTGGCGTCTTTCAATTAATTACATCACACCCTCTTTAATAACATAAAGGTCACGTGATACCTTGGATTGATGATTGGTTGATTGTAGTTTGATTGATTGATTGATTGATTGATTGATTGATTGATTGATTGATTGATTGATTGATTGATTGATTGATTGATTGATTGATTGATTGATTGATTGATTGATTGATTGATTGATTGATTGATTGATTGATTGATTGATTGATTGATTGATTGATTGATTGATTGATTGATTGATTGATTGATTGATTGATTGATTGATTGATTGATTGATTGATTGATTGATTGATTGATTGATTGATTGATTGATTGATTGATTGATTGATTGATTGATTGATTGATTGATTGATTGATTGATAGATAATAGATGATCTGATCCGTTTCTCGCATTATTTATTTCAGATATAACCGGTAGCGTGTGTGCACAGGGTTGCGTAGTACATCAATGCGAGACAGGATTAGGGCGTGAATTGGATGGTCCGCGAATTAGTTGTATTATTACAATTATGTCCAGCCCAGCTGATTACCAAATGTATACAAAAGACGTGGTGACATCAATTCATCAGACAAATGATCAACGTTACATAACGAAACGTATGATAGCCCGGAACACTGAAAAGGAACGCAAGACTATGAAAACTATCAGAGTCTATGTACAACACTTCCTGTCCCGGTTTGGCGGGGAAAGAATGTTCTCTCGCTTTCGGGATAGAACCATCAGTATCACGAATAAGAGGGTCAACACCAGGCCATAAGTACAAAATCCGTATCCATTGCGGTGGCTATGTGAAATGGCCGTACTGCAAGTTCCATCTTATGGTCGTTCAGCGACTTGCAAAATAATTGCAAATTACGTTTTTCTGACGGTTATTACGTCATTCTTACTACCGAAGAAGTCGTAGTTTTTCACTGTAGCTCAATCATTCGTGAATAAGGTCTGGAATAACTGGTGAAAGTCATTCGGGAATTATAACGCCCTATGTGGCTCCGTTGGACGTCTAGCCGGGACGTCTAGATCGAACGTATCGGATTTTACGAATTGACACTAGTCGGTATTTGGATACCAGAACTTTCGTCGTCGTGCGTGTGAGTAGATTGTGAAAAAGTAACGATTGCATATTTAACATACGTCGATATGTGCTTCACATATTAACAAAACTTATCATCATTGAATAGTTCCGACGATTAACTTGGGAAACCGCGATTTACCCAACGCAACAATATTTATAGATAGGGCCTACCGGACATCTATTTCAATGCAACCATATATATAGCTAATGGTCGTCTAGCTAAATTGTTATTCTTGCTCCTTGATTGTTTGTGACAACAACCACACACAAAAAACAAAAACAAAAAAAAGGGGGGGGGGGGTTTGGCAAGTTTCCCCCTTTCGGCGCCCTTTCGTGTCAAACTTGTTTGGCATAGTTTCTTTTTTCTTTTGACAAACTAGTGAATAATGCATAGCTTCCATGTGTTTTGGGCTCACAAATCCTATAATAATTTTATATATAAATCATGTCACATCATTCCATGTAATTAGCCCTACCAATCATATGGATAAATTGATTTATTGAGAGGTGATTCTCCTGTCGCCGCCTAGCGCAAGGTCCAAGGGGCATTGTCGATAAGCTTGTCCTTATATCACCAACCATTGTTTTTTGTAAAATTCAGAAATCTTATATTGATAAATTGAATTATTTTGAATTGATATCAAACAATTGTTATTGTAAATGTCAGAAATTTTCTATTGATAAATTGAATTATTGAGAGGTGATTCTCCTGTCGCCGCCTAGCGCAAGGTCCAAGGGGCATTGTCGATAAGCTTGTCCTTATATCACCAACCATTGTTTTTTGTTAAATTCAGAAATCTGATATTGATAAATTGAATTATTTAGAATTGATATCAATCAGTTGTGTTGTAAAATTCAGAAATCTTATATCGGAATTTGATCCCTAGTGTGGCCGTGTCTAGCCCAGGGGTAGGAGTTCGTCGTCTAGCCTCCTCCAAGTTCATTTCCACCAATTTCTTATATCGGAATTTGATCCCTAGTGTGGCCGTGTCTAGCCCAGGGGTAGGAGTTCGTCGTCTAGCCTTCTCCAAATTCATTTCCAACAATTGGTTATCTTAAGAGTTGATTCTGAAAAATGTGTGTAACACTAATGTGTTCTATTATTTTGGAAAAGTTTGATTGTTCAAATGAATAAAATGTTCTTCCTCTCGTTTGCTTTCGGAGGCAATAGCACACCTCTTGTCGTACCTTGCTTTTCCTCGATGTGTCTGTGGGCAATGTGTTAAAGATAGATTAATAGAGCGATATATCGTATGTTGCAATAGTGAGCAACTCAGACAAATTAATTTGTCTCAGGTGAGGAAAACCAGCCAGAGGAGTGCGATTTCTTTTTTTGCTTAGTAAATGTATATTCTTGAACCAAATAAACTTGATATATAAATCCGCCGGAAAAGTGTACGCTAGGTCCCAAATGAGAGCATGTGTGGTCTAGTGGATGCAGGGTTCATGATACAAAGGTTGTGAGTTCTAGCCCCGCTTTAGCCAACATGTTTGTATCCTTGGGCAATGTACTTAGTCTCAATTGCCTCGTCGACCCAAGCGAGATTGGGGAGCTGTTAGATTGGGGAGATTGGGGAGCTGGTACATCAGTATCGTTCAATACTGGAACATAAAAGTTGCCAGTATCATTCCAGTATCGGTCGATACTTGAACACCAAATTGTGTCCCAGTATCGAGCGATGGAACGTTTTTATGTGTTAGTATCGGGCGATACTGGTATACATGCTACCAGTGTGATTTGTTCCAGTATTGAACGATACTGGTACATAATTGTGGGCTAGTATCGTCCGATACTGGAACACTGACTTTGTACCAGTATCGAACGATACCGGGTGTTCCAGTATTATGCGATACTAGTACAGTCCAGAATCTGGGACCTAAAGTACGCTTTTTCCAATCCGAATGTGACGGAACAATATTTATAAAAACTGCAATTTTAACATCCATGTACAGAAATCAGGATCTGTAAAGATTGTGTAATGACAGCTTCGTTAACACTTTCCACGCGGCAGGCGTCTGCAGACGACATTCCAACATTTCACAAAATGTTTCAAAAATGTCACAATTATCGAATTTCATTATCAAATTTGGAATCATCAGTTGAAATGCATCGAAAAAAGTACAAACATGCCTAGTATTGGTTCTCTAATCCTTGAGTTAGACATTGAAAGTTGGGAAAGGTTTCTGAAAAATCTGTACAATTATGGTAAAACCAAAAGCCGCGTGGATAGTGTTAACCGATATAGGTTAAGTAGTTGAAATAAGTGGGACGAAACATAAACATTAGAAATCAATTCTAAACGTATAGGGACTTGTGTTATTCCGTGACAAAAAAAGATCGTCTTTGATCTAAATTGGCCGGGGGATTTCCCTACTTTCAATACATGCATGTGACGTAGGACTGTGTCGCAGTCAATGTAACATTCTATCCTTGATATTAAAACATAAACCAGAAATTCAGTTGCTTCGAACATCAAGAAAATAATGTCCTTAAATCTCCCTTTAAATTATTTTCCAGTGGATTCAGTGCTGATTCAAAGATTATAGATGTAAATGTATTTTTAAGGTAGATACAAACGCGGTTGTCAATGGATACAAACTATTTTTGAAGACCTACATTTTAAAATTGTATTAAAGCAAAATTGATCTTTTCAAGTAGGTAATTTATTATTAAATTTGGCAAAATAGCTTCGATGCAACATTTAGGCGTATAGAATTATCACTATATATTTAGATTCAAATGCAAAATTAAAGATACAATACCGGTATAAATGTATAAATATATTTGCAAATATATTTTGTTCAGATAAAAAACGATAATAATAGTATGTTTAGGTAATCATATTTGAGTCCAAACGGCCCGAAAAATGCTTTACACAATGGGAAAGGGGGCGTTTTCGGAAAATAGGGGTTGGGGTGCGCTTTTACACAAAAAAAGTACATTTGTACAAAAAAGGTACATTTGGTTTTTATTTGTTAAGCGCTGTGGTACCATTGTATTATATATGTCCAAGAGCGTTATATAAATGTTTATTGTTATGTTATGTTTAGCAAAGTAGTGGTATAATTTTCTGTCAAATCGATTGAACTGGTTTTCTATATATCTCTTTGATCACACGTAATTTAAAAATAAATTTAACACATTTATTCACGATTGAATTTTGTAGATTCCAAGGCTTTCAGAATGTATAAACAAGTTTGCAGTCCATGGTGAAACGTCGTCAATATTATTTGGACGTTTAAGTGGTAAACAGGCCAGTAGAACCGTTATTTTCCATATAATCGGTTGAACAGGATTACGACATTACTTTCTTTACATGCGCATAATTTGAGAACAGATTTATCAATCTTAATTATAATTTCACCTATTAATTGTGGAGATCCTCAGGTCTCCGGAGTGTATAAACATGATTAAAAATCAATGGCGTAAACGTCAAACTAGTGCTCTGTCAAAAACAAGTTGCAGGTTTTCTGAGACACCCTGTATATAAAGCTATATATAGCAATATAAAGTAAGAAGAGCGAACAATAAGGCACTATAAATAGATGTTTATTTAAAGATTTGGTGACATTTCAGAAGATTGTTTGATGGAGAAGGTGACAGCTGATTAAACATGTTAAATGGAATTGATATAGTGAAAGAAAGGGCAAGATTGTTAACTGAATGGTGTGTGCCAAAAAGGACAACAATGACAGTGGAGTAAAATAGTATAAGGCCTAGTATTATTTTCAGATTTTCATTTTACTATAGCAAAGAGGAAAGATACTGGTCAAGTGCACAGTTTAGTGTGTTGTGATGTACTCACTTTATTTGGGGGCGCCATATTTATTTGAACAAAGGCGAGGGATCCCTATTCTAATCATGTCTTTGACACTGATCAACAGCTGTGTTGTATGTAATAAAAACCCTTTAAAGGGGAAGTGCTAGTACAAATGAAAGACTTTGATATTTTTTAGGAAAGCATTTGGTAGAATAATGACATGTAATTGGGTAATCAGTATTGGCACAAGAGCAGGCAGTGAACGTATTGGCAAATTTGGGCATGATATCAAGTAATGAATATGAAGACAAATTTGCAGTAGTTGTCCGTACTGTATATATGTGAAAATCAGACACAATTAGGCAAGATATCAACATTGAGCTTGTATTTGATTATTGTAGTAGAGATCTTCCGCTTAACAATGGTACTCTTTTTTTAAGCGGAGTTATATACTTTTTCAGTTATAGTCTTTATGAAAACTCCAAACTGAGATATCATCCTTTAAAGATGTACTTATAATGTACTAACGATGTACTTTTATTTGTATTCTTTTATTTTTTTATTTTTTGGTTTGAATTTTTAATCTGAAACTTTCACATTAATGTTATAAACACTCTGAAAATTAATTATTTACAAGAATCACCTCCAATTAGGGTTTGGGCTATTACTCAGTTTGGAGCTCTGCCCAATTCGTGAATTAAAAAGAAATTTGGAAGAAATGAAACAATCATTTGATCTTGTTGTGTGCATTCATTGGCGGCGTAGCTACAGGTAACCCACCAAGGGTCATTCGGGGGGGGGGGTGCAATTAACAATTCAGGGGAGTTAAAGGGTTTTATATATATACTTATCTCCAATTTCATGGCGTTTCTCGTCGTGGGGAATCAATACCAATCTTAATCACCTGCAGCAGAGGCTTTGTCCCAGGACCTACCGGGCCGGGGCCCTTATGTAATGTGGGCCCTGGACCCCACGCCACTCTCGTGCCCCCGGGATGACAAGCCTCCTGGCTACGCCCATATGTCGCAAACAATTGACTTCAAAACTCATAAAACGACCGCCAATTTTGTATTTATTTCATTAAGCCTACCAAAGAATGGAAATTAACTACCCAGTATGATTTGTTTGTGCAGTTATAAACGATATCTCCATCATTGGCAAACACGAGAGTAAACATTTTAGAACCACCCTCTCCATAGGCTTTATTGGTATAAGTGTTGTAAAAATCAACACAGATTGTCAGAGGTATATTTGCTTAATAGTGAATTAAAAAGTACAATAGTTTTTAAACGGCTTTCGTTGAATAACAAAATAACAGACATAAGGGACACTTTCTATGCGGCTAGTTTTACCAGAGTGATATTACCTATTACACCTCCCTGGTTTTGCCATATAAAAAAGATTTTGCAAAAACCTTTTCTAAACTTTCTAAGTCTTATCTCAAGAATAACTGACCTAATACTAGACGTGCTTGTACTTATGTTAATTAATTTCTCATGGTGATTCGAAATATATGATGATGAAAGCCAATAAATTAAATACGTTTGTGAAACATGTTGCGTGTGCATAACCGCTCGCATGGACAGCGTTAATCTATTCTATATTTGCCTAAAATTCTCAGTTTGCTTCCCCCCTCCATTTCTTTACATTGCCACAAGCTAGTGGATATTTATCGCTTTGTTTACCTATCGGAGTAAATATACTTTACACAGGCTAGGCAAACAACTGCGGACATCATCTCAAAATTTCACCCCGGGCGCTAAACAACTGAACACATCTCTCGTCCAATCAAAGCCATGGACATAGATGGATTAGGCGGCGCTTGTAAGTGACCTTGATGCAATACACATAGCATCAACAGCGTCACACTTCTCGATCAACCAATATACCCGTATGAGAGTGTCATTTGGCTGGACCCGTTCGATAATTATACCGATTTGGTCACGGTTTCCTGAACCAAGTGACTCGAAGTCATCGCGTACTTGGAATATTGATTTTGAATTCAGGCTATAAGAGCTAGCTATCGTGATAGCTAGCACAAAAACCGCCCTCAACACAGGTCAGAAGATTGTGATCAAATGAAGTCTACGATGATACTGTTATTCAAAACTGATATCATTTCAAAATCAAACAGTTTTATGTTTTTCAATGTTGATATTATGATGTCAGCGAGGAATAAATCGTCACTGTTTTTCCGGCCCTTCAACATGTACAAGTAAAAAATGCCCAATGATTATCCACAGGACGTGTTGCGTAATACATGTTCAAGGGCAACAGCACTTTACAAGGTTCTAATAGATGTGTTGTTAGGCGTTTGAACATGTTCGTAGCCGATTGCCAAACCAAAGGTTATACATAGGTAGTGTTACTTTATTCATGCTGAAGGTCCAGTGGCGTACCCAGGGGGTCCTGGAATATGGGCGTCGGTAAAATCGAGCCTCCGTCGGTAGTTTTGCGTATTTCACCATGCGGGTTTTTTTTGCCGGTTTTGTGAACAAACCTATCGCTACCCCCCCCCCCCCCCCCCCCCCACCCCCCCCCCCCCCCCCCCCCCCCCACCCCCACTTATCAAGATTTCAGCTGCTGACGGAGAAAAAAATTGGCATGTTTTACGATTTTTTTTTTGGGAGTCTGTAAAAAAAATTGTCGGTAAATCATGCCTTTCGTCGGTACAACTATGGTCGGCCCCCCTGATTCCAAAAGCTGGGTACGCCACTGTGAAGGTCCAGCACGGATGTTTGACTGTCCGCTTTATAATTAAATAAAAAAGATTGTATAGTGGCCCTTTTATGGTTTGACCTGATTTAGGTAGTGCTAATGAATAAGAGTATACGGTGAAAATGTCAAGAAAATTGTTCGAGCCTTTTTCAAATTATCGGCATTTTTTACTTTGATACATATTTTACATGTATCTCTATGGAAAATGTGGCCGATAAGGGCGCTATTATAGTAAATAATAATATTAAAAGCTCTATTTCTCAGAACTGGCACCAACAAATGTTCTGAAATTTCAACAAAAGATGGCCAGTTTATTCAGGTATTTGAATCAGTTCAAAACAGAACTGGGCCAGCAAGTTACTGGTTCTCAGAATAAAACGGACACATTATGTGGGATCAAACAGCCGTGCCAGATAGAAAGACATTGGAAATATGAGAATAGTCTACGTCAATTGTCGTATGATTAAATCCGCTTTAAGACGAGAAGATCACAGACAATTATATTTACATTGAGGGTAAATTGATCGCACTAAAACAAACGATGCTAGTCAAACGAAACATAATATGTATGTCATGATATTCGGCGGGTTGGGATGGTGGGCCATGCCAAAGTGGGTCAATCAGTCAGAAGATTATTTCAATTAGGGTAAAGAATTCAATAAAAAGAAACCACTAGACCTACACTGAAACACTGCAACGTTTATTATTGATAATAATGGTAGCAATTTCGGGCAACAAAATTGAATATCCATTATGTGAAGTATTATTAATAGGGTTGTCTGACGTAAATGCGGGCGGTAGTATTATTTCATTAAAGTTGAACGACGAACGAGTTCTACTGGGTGGTTAAAAAAAAGTTGACCCAAGTTCAAAGTAATTTTTCAACCACATTTAAAGTTTCAGATAATTTCTGTTTGCTTAGTCTTAATCAGCAGTAAGTTTTAAAATTATCCTGAAAAGATGGCACGTTTAGCTTGTTTGGTTCTTCAGATGTGGTTCATTACAGAAAACATGTACAAAACTGACTTGTCCACGGGAGCGTTATTTAGTTTTTGTCTTAAACAAAACATCATGCTCTAGTTTCAGAATTAAAAAGCCCGCCCTGACAAAGTATCCCAATCTCTATGCTTATGTGCCATTCACATTCAACAAAGAAACGTAGATACGTATAGGTAGGTAGGTAGGTAGATAGGTAAGCACCAGACAGATGTCTCAGATGTCTCCTTGTTTCTTTTGCTCCTATTTTTATAATTTGTGACCAATCGACGCAAGTCCACTTTGTGCATTCCATCTCTACGACGTAAGGACGCTCCCGTGGCCAAGGCAGCTTTGTGCATGCTTTCTGTAATGAACCATATCTGAAGAACCAACCAAGATAAATGTACCATCTTATCAGGATAATTTCAAAACTTACTGCTGATTAAGACTAAGCAAACAGAAATTCAAAGAATGAACTTTAAATGTGGTTGAAATATTACTTTGAACTTGGGTCAACTTTTTGTTTAACCACCCGGTATATACGCAAAATATAGCACTACCGAACGTATTTATCATGTCTATATCAAACAATAACACGGGTACGGTCTAAAAACAATACCTTTATTCTCATACTTTAATACTTTATATAATAAAATTAGTGCCTTTGATTGCCCACACTTATCAACTTTTAACCCTGTTAGTATCGAATAACCCACAAACATTCCCCCAATCACGAACGGTTAGTAATAGTACGCCATGCGTCGGAGTGTTGCGCCGCATACGCACGCAAGCCTATAGTAAGACGCGAGTGCACGTTATGAAACAAAAGTATATTAACCACGCACTGCTCGAGGGTGTTCACGTTAATAAATTAAAGCTTCGTCTACATGTCCCCATGTTAAATTGTCTCATATGAATATCGCCAATTTGTCTGAGAACCAAAATATTGCTCAATTTTTCTTAGCTGTTTAAACCATAATGGTGCCACAACATCCTGTGTATTCTAATTCATACGAAGAGAATATATTTGCACCTAACGTGAGGGTTTCCTCAAAATAGACCAAAACTGTCTGTCCCCGTTGGTAAGATGAACCAGTTGATAGTGTGAAACTAAACCAAGATATTCACATATTTGTCATAGGGGAATGAAGTTGACTACCAGATTGCTGAACTTTAAAATTAGACTTCCGTTTTATCAATTCCACAGTAGACAGAGTGTCAGCGTCTGACTTGCAAATGAGGCTCCGAGGTGGAATAGTCTCAAGTGTTATAGAGTATTGTTTACAAGTTTTGCTTTTAAGTACTCCGTACATTTTGAAGTAGTCGTATTTATAACGGGACAATTTGGGGGGAGTTTTTGTTCAATTGGAGAACGAAAGTTGTTACATTATAATTTAGTTGCGAGGGTTTCCAGTGTAACGGCTCGTCGACACAAAACAGCAGGTCCTAAAAACTAGTCGTGCATGAGCTACATTTGAAGAAGCATACGTGTTTGAGATTCGAAATACCTTACTGGAATATATTCATGTAAAAACCTGGGTCTTTGTATTTTGGTTTTATTTCCGCAAAGTGATCAAACAGTTAGTGATGAATTTCATTCCGTATGAGACAGATTTTCTTGCATCACTTGCAAAGAGGCGAAATCATGAAATATATTGATTTGAGGGTTTTTTCCAATTGATGGAAGACATGATCGTCCACATAGGGAGTGTAGATTTCGAATTGAGTCACCCATCCGGGTATACCATGTAGGTAAATCTATTTCGAATTCACACTCCCTGTTGGGAAGATTAAGGTAATGTCCTATAAGGGGGTAAACAGAATTAATTTCAAATGGATATCCCATTCAAACAACCCTCTTGGCTGAAACTATGATATAAATATCGCCAATTTTTCTGAGAACCAATATATTGCTCAAACTGTCATAGCTGTTTAAGAATACAGCTTTAAACCGTAATGGTGCACAACCTTTTAACTTTGTTTTCATTTTCGTATTCTAATTCATACGAAGAGAATACATTTGCACCTAACGTGAGGGTTTCCTCAAAATAGACCGAAACTGCCTGTCCCCGTTGGTAAGATGAACCAGTTGATAGTGTGAAACTAAACCAAGATATTCACATATTTGTCATAGGGGAATGAAGTTGACTACCAGATTGATGAACTTTAAAATTTGACTTCCGTTTATCAATTCCACACTAGACAGAGTGTCAGCGTCTGACTTGCAAATGAGGCTTCGAGGTGGAATAGTCTCAAGTGTATAGAGTATTGTTTACAAGAAGTTTTGCGTTTAAGTACTCCGTACATTTTGAAGTAGTCGTGTTTACAACAGGCCAATTTGGGTGAGTTTTTTGTTCAATTGGAGAATGAAAGTTGTTACATTTTAATTTAGTTGCGAGGGTTTCCAGTGTAACGGATCGTCGACACAATAAAACAGGTTCTTTTTTTTAGATGCTAAATACCAACTGGAATATATTCATCTAAAAACTTGGGTCTTTGTATTTTGGTGTTTATTTCCGCAAAGTGATGATGAATTTCATTCCGTATGAGACAGATTTTCTTGCATCACTTGCAAAGAGGCGAAATCATGAAATATATTGATTTGAGGGTTTTTTCAGTTGATGGAAGACATGATCGTCCACATAGTGAGTGTAGATTTCAAATTGAGTCACCTATCCGGGTAATCCATGTAGGTAAACCTATTTCAAATTCACACTCCCGGTTGAGAAGATTATGGTAATGTCCTATCGGGGGTATACGGAATGAATTTCAAATAGAATGAACCCATTCAAACAACCCTCTTGGCTGAAAGCTGAAACTATTCTTTCTCGATCCCATTGTTGAAGATACCCAATATGAAACTGTCGGCCTTACATCATGAACCTTTGTGTATAAGATCCAATTTTTTTTAAAGCGTGGGTTAATTTATTGGTTTACTATCCACTTCAGGATAGTTTCTTTGGACTTATGTTTAGTTTGAATACAATCAGAATCTCATTAGGCTATAGGTCTATAATATCAGTATATGTTTACTTAAGAAAATTTCAATTTCATTTCAGGTTTTTAAACGTGTTTAAAAGTTAAAGTTGACAAAGTTAACTCTCATCATGCACTTCATATAAAACCATTTGCCCTGACGTGGTTTTTTATCGCAATTGTGATTTAAGAAACAACAAATTTGTAAAATCGCTATTGTTATTACTAACAACTAGGTTACCTAAGGGGATTACATATCGTCGGTCGCATTACATACCATTCAATACGATGTGAAAAGTTCGGTTTAAATAGGTCATACCACGTACATGACGTAGGCCAAGAAGTCATGAAGAGATATTGGATAAGTTCCTCTGGATCGTAGTTAAACAACATTTGTGAGAGTTTCCTTGTGTACACATTTAGTTCAGGTGCCATCATCAACATTGATTGGATTTGTACACAACGATCACCTCGCTGCAGTACCTCAAAAAAATATGCTAGAAATCTTCTTTTATGATCAAGTGAACCTTGTTTTAAACGATATTATGGGTGAGAAAAGCAAAATAAATTAATCGTTAATTTGATATATTTTTAGAATAGAGGCTCGGAGGAACCATGCATTACCCAAGATACGGCTGTTTGTGACGTGAACCCGTATACACTGTATCAGACACCATCTAGAGGGCTCAAAGAAGATTTCTTGATGCACCATAGGATGCTTCACTTTCATCACATGACCACCGATTTCTGTCACCAGTGTCTACTGGTTCCCATCGACATTACACTGCAAGGAAATGCTTATAAAGTTGTTAAACGAGGGTCTTTAAGAAAATCCTGTTGCAAGTAATATGATCGATGTGTCTTTAATACAGTCCTCTCTTGATTTTCTTAAATACCCTATATTTTTATAAATACAAGTTTAAGTTGGGATTCAACTTTTTTCATATTTGTGGCCAAGTTTACTCTATCTGCAACATGTTTTACTATTGTAGAGGTCAGACGACCTCCAGCTGTTAATTACTTTAACACATGTGTGGTCCTTTTTGTTTTGGTGATAAGCCCTGCTGTACTGTAGGGGCGCTAAGCATCATGGGGTACATCAAGAAATCTTCTTTGTAGAGGGCTTATGTAACATCATCCAAATCTACTTGGAAAGATATAGGTTAAGTGGATGAATTACGTGGAACGATACATAAACGGTTGAGAAAGAGAAAAAAACAATTGCGAGAACTGTGTATTTCCGGTTAAAAGAGATCTCAATATGTGCCCGGGGAATTTGGTCTCTTTTAAGAGAAGTGTATTGATTTCAATGAGTTTAACACTTTCCACGCGACAGGCGTCTGCAGACGACGTTCCAAAATATCACAACATGTTTCAAAAATGTCAACATTATTGAATTTCATTACTATATTTGGAATTACCATGAGGAATGCATTGAAATAAGTACAAACATGCCTAGTATTGTTTCAGTAATTTTTGAGATCATGCTTTGACAATTTGGAAAGGTCTCTAAAAATATGTTTTGTATAATATGGTAAAACTAAAAGCCGCGTGGAAAGTGTTAATTGAGTGCCGTTTGCATCAATTATTTCAACAATGACGTATTTAAAGATAATTTTTTGCTCAATGGTACTGAGGAATGTTGTATGGATTATTAAACTTTTCTTTATTTTTGCTCCAAATACTTTCTTGCTAGTATGAAGACACCTGGTGCTCAGACCTTATTTGAAGTTGAATGTAAGTTCAGAGATATCTATGGTAAAACGAACATACCTCAGGGGTGCATCGATGGTCGGGAATATCTTTGTGACAACTAGATGGTGGCAAAGCATTGAACGTGGTCACGGATCACTTCGATCTCTTCATTCTCTTTCATAATACGCCCCGAGTGGAAAAGTATAATGATGTAACTTGTAAGTATGACACCAAATACAGGGTGACCCAAAGGTTTCGATACCTATTTAAAAGGTTATATATCTGGTAAAAGTAGAATCGCAGTATAAAACTGGAAAAATATTTAGATATAGGAATCGTTTGGAATTAGTCTATACACTTAACTGTCAATTACAACTTCTGTGTTGCCAAAATGCAGAGTAAAACCTTCGGATATAGAAATCAGCACTTTCATAAACGCGATGTATAATGCGCTTTTGCGAATAATGTATAAGGGAGGGAAAAGAGATCGACAGGGTGAAAACTAAGGTTTTTTCATTGTAATTTACTTCAAATTTAGATAAAATAATTCCTATTATGAACTGTAGCAAAATTTAAATATACCCAAAGAAAACCTCTTGACCTAAGATCACGTGTTTACAGTTACGCACACATTGCACCTGTTGAACACTTTGTAAGTTGACTAAATCTTTCAACTCCTCGTGTTGTAAATTTAAAGGGGTTTCAGAAAAGGGGACAATATTTGGTTTCAAAATAATTCAACACGTTTCGTCTGTTTAAGATGTTATGATGCGAAGATATAAAGCATCAAATAGGTATCAAAACTTGTCGCAGTGTAAACATGGTAAAATACACTTCTATCATCTTAATCTTGAATAGTTCTATTTCGTTCGGTTCTGGACTACAGCAGACTCTGTAAATCGTAAATGTGAACGGTATTATCATTACAAAACAACAGTACAAAGTGATTGTATTCTAAGTATAGCAATTCTACTTAACATTTGACAGTTACACGATCCACCCTAATAATTCTACTATGTTTTTTTATAAACTGAATGGAATTAAAGAATTATCTCTAATAGATATGACCCATATCTACGCCAACTGCTGTGGCTTATAGCAGCATTCACAGCTTCCAGGTCAAACTCTGACTGTGGTTATTATCATTATCAAATGAATCCCTGTCTCCTTATCTTCTAATGGCAAGCGCGTTTGTATGAATAAAATGGTAATGGAAAAGCTATCTAAAGGTAATGACAATGAATGAATGGAAAACAAATTATGACAGTAATAAAAACAAAAACCACAATAACAACCACAAAAACACTCACAAAATGACAAAAATATATCAATAATATAATTGAATATTATCCTTGCGTTATCAATCATCATTTAGCCGTTCCAGCAAATGGGTGATATAGGGCGTCCCAGAATCAGTTAAACAGGGAAAGAGCATTTATTCGACTATAAATAAAATACCATTGTTATCTACATATATAGCTTCACAGGAAGAATCGGACGTTTCTTACATAAATGATGCCCACTGGGGAACATGTTTTCTACTAACCCTGTTAATTTCAAACTTTGAATTACTATTTTTACAAAAGAGTCCATAATGTAAGAAACGTCCGATTTTTAAAATTCAAAATTCCTAGGAAAGCTAAATGTATGTGCATAAGCACTGTATAAATAATCATGGTATTCATAGCTAAATAAATGCACCTTTCCCGGTATAAATCATTCTGGGACACCCTATACATAAGGTAATGAGATACTAGTACTAGTACTTGCAATACGCAGCAGAGAACGATTTGTTATGCAAGGTGACGCAGGTATTGGAAAATATACACTATATTCAAATGCTAGTTAACTTGATGAGTTAAGGGGGCTGTGAACCCTCACAACATTGAATTGATACAGTGCTGTAACTTTTGATCTATGAATATGATGTATATAAAAGTATAAATTTTTGGAAAGGGAATGAGTCGGAGAATCCATTTTTGGTATCAAATTTTTACAAAAAATGCTGAATTTTAAAACTTTTGAATTATTAGTATGATGTATATAAAAGTATACATTTTTGAAAGGAAATGAGTCGGAGAATCCATTTTAGTATCAAATTTCACAAATAAAATGCTGCTTTTTAAATTTGTGACAACAAAATACTTTACTCGGCTCAAAATGTGCTGCATTAGTAGCAAATTCAGTTTTTGGTAAAAAATGCTGAAATTGCAACAAATTCATCTTAATTAAATTCTCTATAGGAGGTTTTATTTTTAATATCTGATTTTTTTTTAAATTATTGACTATAAAGTGACAAAAATGTGATTTTTCTGATTTTGGAGGTACAAAGTCATATTTGTTTGCCTTATTTGGGCAATATTTCAACAACAAAGTCAGCTTGAAGCTTGATAGTTCTCATCAATTTATATTTACAAAATGAAGTAGCGTGTTGTCTCGCACAAGAAGTAGTCCTGATCCCCAATTGTAGTTGAGAGTTAACCCTCGATACAATGCAAATGTTATAGTTACGCTGGGTTTGGGAAATATACGCTTGTCTTTATCAGCCTATGTCCAATTCAAAATGCTAGTTTAGTTCTCATCAATTAAAGTATTTCTCGATATTTGCAATAGGCTACACACGCGGAGGCAGTGCTATTCGATAATTAAAATACACACGAGGCAGTTATATTCGATAATTCAAAAACAAGCAAGATAGCATAATATGTTTTTAACAGGTATAGCTTTAGTGGAGCTAACGCTGTAACAAGTAAATATACTCTTTGCCTTATTTGTCCATTCAAATGTTAGCTTACTTCTCATGCGTTGATAATGCAATACTCGATTTTACGATTTTTACAGAGCATGAGACAAGTGACGGGGTTGTTCTAGACACCTCACAAATCAATTCGTAGTTTAGTTGTGAGTGAGTCGTGGGATGTTGTGATTCTCTATATAATACACGCGATGCTGCATGCTTTGTTTTACAAGGTGGCGCTGGTATTGGTAAATACACTCTATATCCTGCTAAAAAAATTAACCCTAACTCGAGATCACCACACGGCAACAGATTTCTTTTCCGACCCCCCCCCCCCCCCCCCCCCCAAATTCACCAGAAAGGTCACCCGAGATTTGAACCACGGACCTCCAGTACCAGGGCCCAGATCCTACACCACGTCTGTCAGTCGACACTCGGCGAGTATATTCGCCTTGTTATATAGCCTGGGTCCGTTTTGTATCCCAAAACCTGCACGCCGGGTTATAAAAACAGTTTTTCCGCACAGTTGCCGTGTGGTGTAGTAGAGTTAGGGTCATTGCTAAAATAGTTCTCATGGGTTGATGTTATTTTTGAACATTACAATAAATAAAAGTTAATACGTTCCACGCTGCTATTAGTTATACCATTTCAAAACAGATTTTCAGAAACCTTTCCCAACTTTCAATATCTATCTCAAGGATTACTGATCCAATCAATACTAGGCATTTTTGTACTTATTTTAATGCATTTCTCATGTTGATTCCACATATGGTAATGAAATTCAATACATTTGAAATGTTTGAAACATTTTGGAATATCGCCTGCCGCGTGGAAAGGGTAAGTCATATGGTTTCTTCTATAAATTGACGCGGTATAAGTAACTGTACTCTATATTAATTTCCTTGTTATATAATATGACACTGCTATTTGTTGATATACTCTTTGTCCCGCTTTACCAATAAAATCAAATGCTCGTATAGTTCGAATGAACAAAAAATGAAGAAAAAAATGAAAAAAATGATTCAAATATGTCAAAATTATTGAATTTCATCACTTTATTTGGAATCACCATGAAAAATGCATTAAAATAAGTATGTCTATAATCGGTTCAGTAATCCCTGAAATAGACCTTTGTGACAACTAGAAATTTGGGAAAGGTTAATGAAAATCTGTTTTGGATATGGTCAAACTAATAGCCGAGTGCAAAGTGTTAAAATAAAACACACTTTGCGGGAATTATAAACTGAATTTGGTAACCCGTGTTATAGATTGAAAAGAATAGGAAGACCATGTAACACAATACAATAGGCGGATTTATATACTCGGTCGTTACAATAAAGGTTAGGTAACATGGTTTGTTTTACAAGGTGCCGCAGGTATCGGTAAATGGACTCTGCATGCCTATTTGACCAATAATTTATGGTTCGTTGTGCAGTTTGATGCATTTGGTAACTTTTGCTATATTCAATCATTAGAATAAGAGTTCAGCAACATGGTTTGTGATACAAGATTACGCGGGTATTGATAAATATACTCTATACTCCGACTGACCAATGAGTTAATGAAATAATTAATATTATATATTCACCAGGTATGGCTTGTTATACAAGGTAGCGCAGGTATGCATACATGTCAATTTACTCTTTTCTTTTTAAGGGGGAGTTTTGAATACAAACTACTCTTTAATTATATGAAGAGCTTATATCCAATAGGCGCTAACTCACCTTTTGGTGAAAATTTAGTAATTGGTACAAATGTATAGTGTTACTTTATTACTTGCATAGAATCAACAACAAAAATTAAAGATAACTCACTCTATAGGTTATGGTCAAAGTTTTCAAAAGGAGCCAACTCACAGCTATTTCCAAATGGAGCTAGCTCTAAACTGACCAATCACCATTGTGCAATGGGCCTTGCCGACAGCCTACTGTTGCCTACTAGGAACTTTACAGACAGCACTGCACACACAGCGCGCCATTTCCTAGCACCAAAGTTGCATTCCAAAAAGAACTTAGGCGAAGACATTTAATTTGAGTTAATTAGCAGAATATTGATATATAGATATTGTTCATTATAAGACATGGACAGTAGTGGAGATGAACAGGTTGAGTTTATTATAAACTCTAAGAAGAGGAAAAAATCACCAATATTTGTTGGCAACATTTATTAACAAACACATTGGAGAGGGGTTGGGTTGGAGGGGTGCTGAAGGGTGGGTAGTAAGATAAAAAAAAAACTGGGGGACATGACATTTGGTATGATATTGTGGGTACAATACTGTGGTAATTATAATGTAAATGCAAATGGTCAAATTTGAATGTTCAAGTAAAGTTGTTTTTGTTGCACTTAGGGAGGGAGTTAACTTGCCCGTGAGACGGATGGGTGGGTGTTGAAGGGTGTGTTTGTCGACAACGCATGTGATATGGTTGAAATTAAAATGGATATACATTGTGCTGTTGAAATCAAATACATTTGGTTATTATAAACAATGAGTGTGTGAGTTCTGTAAATGATTAGTATTTTTTTTGTTCCTAAAGGCGCTAAATCCACTATAAACGGAAAGATAAAGGATAACTTACGATTAAACGAAATATTCTAGATTTCATTAACAGTTGTGGTTTTTGTAACTGGCATGCAAGCTAACATTTGAAGCAGAATTTACTTAATCCAAAGTGAAATATGCCTATAATTAAAATCTTTGTTTTTTCTACTATTTCACTTATAATGAGTAAGCGCCTCATTATTATTAAACGTTAATATATATCATACAATTTAGAGCGTCACGATAGGATTCATACAGGATGTCCCATAATGACTTATTCCTGGAAAAGTGCATTTATTTAGCTATGAATAGCACTGTTAAAAGTGCTTATGATACTAACATCTACATAATATATTTAGCTTTCATAAGAATTTTGAATTTTAAAAATCGGTATTTTATTAAGATTTAGTTCGATTTTGATTAGGGCTATACGTTATTCTTCATGTGCGCATTTACGTCGAAGGGGGTTATGTGAACTGAAAACGAGGCCAGCGATTTAGACAAGACGAGAGTGCTGTAGTTATTCAATAGGGTGAACTTTGCACTAATTATAAAGAAATCTTCATACTTCTGAGCTTTACCATATTTGATCTTATTACATTCGTGAAATAAACGTGAACGTATTCAATTTAACATTGTTGGTTATTGATACACAATTGAATTCTGAAGATTCTAAGACTTCCAGAATTTATAAACAAGTTTGCAATCCATGGTGTAACGCCGTTAATATTATTTGGAGGTTTTAGTGGTGAACTGGACAGTAGAACCGTCATTTTCCATCGAATCGGTTGAACAGGTGTTCGACATTACTTTCTTTACATGCGCATAATTTGAGAACAGATTAATTAATCTTTATTATCATTTCACCTATAAATTGTGGAGATCCTAAAGTTTCCGGAGTGTATAAACATGATTAAAAATCGATGGCGTAAACGTCAAACTAGTGCTCTGTCAAAATAAGTTGCAGGTTTTCTGAGACACCCTGTATATAAAGCTATATATATCAATATGTAGTAAGAAGAGCGAACAATAAGGCACTACGAATAGATGTTTATTCAAAGATTTGGTGACATTTCAGAAGATTGTTTGATGGAGAAGGTGACAGCTGATTAAATGGAATTGATAGTGAAAGAAAGGGCAAGATTGTTAACTGAATGGTGTGTGTCAAAAAAGGACAACAATTACAGTGGAGTAAAATAGTATAGTATTATATTTAGATTTTCATTTTACTATAGCAAAGAGGAAAGATACTGCTCAAGAGTACAGTTTAGTGTGTTGGGGTGTACTCAATTTAATTGGCGGCGCCATATTGATTTGACCAAAGACGAGGGATTTATATTCTTAGTCATGTCTTTGACACTGATCAACAGCTGTATTGTATGAAAACACCGCCCTCAACACAGGTCAGAAGATTGTGATCAAATAAAATCTACGATGATACTGTTATTCAAAACTGATATCATTTCAAAGACTATAAACAGTATTATGTTTTTCAATGTTGATATTATGATGTCAGCGAGGAATAAATCTTCACTATTTTTCCGGCCCTTCAACATGTATAAAGTAAAACTGCCCAATGATTATCTGTAGGACGTGTTGCGTAATACATGTTTAGGGGCAAGAGCACTTTACAAAGTTCTAGTAGATGTGTTGTTAGGCATTTAAACATGTTCGTAGCAGATTGCCAAACCAAAGGTTACACATAGGAAGTATTACTTTATTCATGCTGAAGGGCCAGATAAAGATGCGAAGTTTTGAGAGTACAGCACCAACATGACTATCCTAGATATTAAAGCACGTACTGATAAATAGACAGACATTGGAAATATGAGAATAGTCTACGTCAATTGTCGTATGATTAAATCCGCTTTAAGACTAGAAGATCACAGACAATCATATTTACATTGAGGGAAAATTGATCGCACTAAAACAAACGATGCTAGTCAAACGAAACATAATATGTATGTCATGATATTTGGCGGGTTGGGATGGTGGGCCATGCCAAAGTGGGTGAACCAGTCAGAAGATATTTCAATAAGGGTATCCTAGATATTTTTAAATATCTAGGATAGTCATTTTGGTGCTGTACTCTTAAAAGCACGTATTGCTAAATAGACAGACATTGGAAATATGAGAATAGTCTACGTCAATTGTCGTATGATTAAATCCGCTTTAAGACGAGAAGATCACAGACAATTATATTTACATTGAGAGTAAATTGATCGCACTAAAACAAACGATGCTAGTCAAACGAAACATAATATGTATGTCATGATATTCGGCGGGTTGAGATGGTGGGCCATGACAAAGTGGGTCAACCAGTCAGAAGATATTTCAATTAGGGTAAAGAATTCAATAAAAGAAACCACTAGACCGACACTGAAACACTGCAACGTTTATTATTGATAATAATGGTAGCAATTTCGGGCAACAAAATTGAATATCCATTATGTGAAGTATTATTAATAGGATTGTCTGACAAAAAGCGGGCGGTAGTATTATTTCATTAAAGTGGAACGACGAACGAGTTGTTCTATATACGCAAAATATAACACTACCGAACGTATTTATTATGTCTATATCAAACAATAACACGGGCACGGTCTAAAAACAATACCTTTGTTCTCATACTTTAATACTTTATACACTCGTCCAAAGAAGTTCCTTGCCACTCATTGAAGTTCAAATATTGAGGTTCAAATATTTCACATAAATATTTAATATAAATTAAACAATTGCATGTCAAAATAAGCAGACAATAATTCTCTATCATGTCTGTATGAAATTAAGATGTACACATGCATGGCTGAGCACATTCATTAAGCAATGGTAAGGTTAATATTGTGTTCAATCATTTACATTAACATTTGAATGGAGGTATTATCCAATTTTTTACAATCTTCTTCCACAGACCTTGCCATTGTGAATGGGATCTGCCATGCATGAGTGATCATGTCTAAATTTCATATTAAGCCGTTAGAGGATTACTTTCTGCTTATTTTGATATACAATTATATATATTCTATTAAATATTAATTTGAAATATTTGGACTTTACTAAGTGGCAAAGAACTTCTTTTGACGAGTGTATAATAAAATAAGTGCCTTCAATTGCCCGCACTTATCAACTTTTACCCCTGTTAGTATCGAATAAAGGTGCGTTCATACTCGCGTCGTTGCATATCGGTCGACGTCGACGGACGCGCAACGACGTGAGTATGAACGCACCTTTACCCTCAAACATTCCCCAATCACGGGCGGTGAGTACGCCATGCGTCGGAGTGTTGCGCCGCATACGCACGCAGGCGTAGTAAAACGCGGGTGCACGTTATGGAACAAAAGTATACTGCGCGAGGGTGTTCACGTTAATAAATTTAAGCTTCGCCTACATGTACCCATGTTATATTGTTTCATATGAATATCGCCAATTTTTCTGAGAACCAATATATTGCTCAAACTGTCATAGCTGTTTAAGAATACCGCTTTGAACCATAATGGTGCACAACCTTTTAACTTTGTTTTCATCCTTCGTATTCTAATTCATACGAAGTGAATACATTTGCACCTAACGTGAGGATTTCCTCAAAATAGACCGAAACTGTACGTCCCCGTTGATAGTGTGAAACTAAACCAAGATATTCACATATTTGTCATAGGGGAATGAAGTTGACTATCAGATTGATGAACTTTAAAATTAGACTTCCGTTTTATCAATTCCACACTAGACAGAGTGTCAGCGTCTGACTTGCAAATGAGGCTTCGAGGTGGAATAGTCTCAAGTGTATAGAGTATTGTTTACAAGTTTTGCTTTTAAGTACTCCGTACATTTTGAAGTAGTCGTGTTTACAACGGGCCAATTTGGGTGAGTTTTTGTTCGATTTGCGAATGAAAGGTGTTACATTATAATTTAGTTGCGAGGGTTTCCAGTGTAACGGATCGTCGACACAAAACAACAAAAAGGATCTAAGACCTATTCGTGCATAAGCTACATTCGAAGAAGGATAGGCCTTAGTGTTTTAGATGCTAAATACCTTACTGGAATATATTCATCTAAAAACTTGGGTCTTTGTATTTTGGTTTTTAATTCCGCAAAGTGATCAAACAGTTATCGATGAATTTAATTCCGAATGAGACGGATTTTCTTGCAACATAAAATATACTGATTTAGGGCTATTTCCAGATGATAGATCGTCCACACAGTGAGTGTAGATTTCGAATTGAGTCACCTATCCGGGTAATCCATGTAGGTAAACCTATTTCAAATTCACACTCCCGGTTGAGAAGATTAAGGTAATGTCCTATCGGGGGTATACGGAATGAATTTCAAATAGAATGAACCCATTCAAACAACCCTCTTGGCTGAAAGCTGAAACTATTCTTTCTCGATCCCATTGTTGAAGATACCCAATATGAAACTGTCGGCCTTACATCATGAACCTTTGTGTATAAGATCCATTTTTTTTAAAGCGTGGGTTAATTTATTGGTTTACTATCCACTTCAGGATAGTTTCTTTGGACTTATGTTTAGTGTAAATACAATCAGAATCTCATTAGGCTATATAATATCAGTATAGGCTTACTAAAGAAAATTGTCAATTTCATTTCAGGTTTTTAAAAGTGTTTAAAAGTTGACATAGTTAACTCTCATCGCACTCTTCATATAAAACAATTTGCCCTGACTGGTTTTTTTTATCGCAATTGTGATTTAAGAAACAACAAATTTGGAATACACCTGTATGTAAAATCGCTATTGTTATTACTAACAACTAGGTTACCTAAGGGGATTACATATCGTCATTCGCATTAAATACCGTTCAATACGATGTGAAAAGTTCGGTTTAAATAGGTCATACCACGTATATGACGTAGGCCAAGAAGTCATGAAGAGATATTGGATAAGCTCCTCTGGATCGTAGTTAAACAACATTTGTGAGAGTTTCCTTGTGTACACATTTAGTTAAGATGCCATCATCAACATTGAATGGATTTGTACACAACGATCACCTCGCTGCAGTACCTCAAAAAATATGCTAGAAATCTTCTTTTATGATCAAGTGAACCTTGTTTTAAACGATATTATGTGTGAGAAAAGCAAAATAAATTAATCGTTAATTTGATATATTTTTAGAATAGAGGCTCGGAGGAACCACACATTACCCAAGACACGTGTGTTTGTGACGTGAACCCGTATACACTGTATCAGACACCATCTAGAGGGCTCAAAGAAGATTTCTTGATGCACCATAGGATGCTTCACTTTTATCACATGACCACTGATTTTTGTCACCAGTGTCTACTGGTTCCCATCGACATTACAGTGCAAGGAAATGCTTATGAAGTTGTTAAACGAGGGTATTTAAGAAAATCCTGTTGCAAGTAATATGATCGATGTGTTTTTAATACAGTCCTCTCTTGATTTTCTTAAATACCCTATATTTTTATACATACAAGTTTAAGTTGGGATTCAACTTCTGTCATATTTGTGGCCAAGTTTACCCTATCTGCACCATGTTTTACTATGGTAGAGGTCAGACGACCTCCAGCTGTTAATTACTTTAACACATGTGTGGTACTGTTTGTTTTGGTGATAAGCCCTGCTGTACTGTAGGGGCGCTAAGCATCATGGGGTACATCAAGAAATCTTCTTTGTAGAGGGCTTATGTAACATCATCCAAATCTACTTGTAAAGATATAGGTTAAGTGGTTGAATCACGTGGAACGATACACAAACGGTGGAGAAGAAGAAAAAAACAATTGCGAGAACTGTGTATTTCCGGTTAAAAGAGATCTCAATATGTGCCCGGGGAATTTAGTCTCTTTTAAGAGTGGTGTATTGATTTCAATGAGTTTAACACTTTCCACGCGGCAGACGTCTGCAGACGACATTCCAAAATGTCGCAACATGTTTCAAAAATGTCACAACTATTAAATTTGTATTATCATATTTGGAATCACCATGAGGAATGCATTGAAATAAGTACAAACATGCCTAGAATTGGTTCAGTAATTTTTGAGATCAGACTTTGACAATTTGGAAAGGTCTCTAAAAATCTGTTTTGTATGGTAAAACTAAAAGCCGCGTGGAAGGTGTTAAATTGAGTGCCGTTTGCATCAATTATTTCAACAGGGACGTATTTGAAGATAATTTTTTGCTTTTGTTCGATGGTACTCAGGAATGTTGTATGGATTATTAAACTTTTTTTTATTTTTGTTCCAAATACTTTCTTGCTAGTATGAAGACACCTGGTGCTCAGACCTAATTTGAAGTTGAATGTAAGTTCAGAGATATCTATGGTATAACGAACATACCTCAGGGGTGCATCGATGGTCGGGAAAATCTTTGTGACAACTAGATGGTGGCAAAGCAGTGGACGTGGTCACGGATCTCTTCGAGCTCTTCATTCTCTTTCATAATACGCCCCGAGTGGGGGCCACCAGAAAAGTATAATGTTGTAACTTGTAAGTATGACACCAAATACATGGTGACCCATAGGTTTCGATACCTATTTAAAGGGTTATATATCTGGTAAAAATAAAATCGCAGTATAAAACTGAAAACATATTTAGATATAGGAAACGTTTGGAATTAGTCTATATACTAAACTGTCAATTACAAAGAAACTGTAGCAAAAATAACAAATAATTTACATCAATTGATATATACCCAAAGAAAACCCCTTGACCTAAGGTTAACCATAGATTATCGACACAGAATTGGTTAAGTGGGTGTTTCGTTTGAAGCTATATGTGTTTCGGACCAAGGTCGCTCAACACAACAGTCGATGTAGCCTTTCACCCTGTCATGAAATAACTTCTCAACATCCATAAATAAAACGCCACTCTCGTTCCCAGGTGCATGAAATCGCTAGGAATCGATTTCAAAAAAGTGCTTGTCCATCGCGCTCATCAGTGGCGTAGCGTCATAGGGGCACGGGGGGGCACGGGCCCCCCCCCCCAATGATTTTCGGAGAAAAAAAAGAAAGGGAAGGGAAGGAGAAAAGAAAGGGGAAAAGAAAGGGAAGGAAGAAAAGAGAAAGGAAGGGGAAGGAAGAAAAGAGAAAGGAAGGGGAAGGAAAGGAAGAAAGTGGAAAGAAAGAATTGTTTATCGTCAGGACAGTGTTTAATTCGGATCGGGAATCATTAGGCGCGGCCGGGTGGGGGAGGGTACTCAAGGCCGGATCCATACGATGGCGTGGCGCGCGCAAATAAAGTTGCAAGGCCGTGCCCTGGTATCCGTTTCGAACACATCGGCAACATGGAAATGCGATCGCGAGTCCCGGGACCCGCCGCGTGTTTCTTGAAAAAGCCGTATTATTTGCAATTATATTTCAGTGCCATAGGCCTATTTCAGGAAAAAACATTTGTAAAGTATACAGTTTCAATATTTAATTGAACAACGAAATTTGTGACAAGGGAGAAGAGGGGACAAACGAAAAAGCAAAAAGAAAAGGGGGAGGAGGGGGTACAATCAAGGCGGGAGGAGAGGCATGCGAGGGACATAAGAACGTTTGCAGTTTATTGGAAGTTGGTCGGGTCGGGATTAATAATACGTGTACGTACGTTGACGAGAAATCTGATATTTTGGAGGTAACTCATGATATAGTTTGTAACTTCTTTCTGGCATTGGCCTATATAAAAAGCCAATACTGATCGGAAATAAAGTGATTGCTTTACAATACAATATTGCTCAAAAGTACATCCAAATCGCACCAAATGTGTTCGAAAATTGAAGAAAACAAATCCAATTGAGGCCCCCCCCCCCCCCCCCCGTTCGAGCTTTTAAACAAACTATAGGCCTACTTAAATCAAGAAAATATCAGTATATGCTCAAATTCTTTCTTGCATTGATGAAAACAACATATTTATTGGAAATGAAGAGGTGGCTTTTCGATAAAACGTTGATCAAAAGTATACACCAGATCACACCAAATGAGTTCGAAAATTGAAAAAATCAAATTCTGAGGGGGGCACATCCTCCCTCCTGTTCGAGCTTTTAAACCATCTATACTTAAATCAAGAATATATCACTATAATATGCTAAACTTCTTTCGTGCATTGATAAAAAAAAACCAAAATATTTATTGGAAATGAAGAGGTAGCTTTTCGATAACATTTTGGTCAAAAGTATACACCAGATCGCACCAAATGAGTTCGAAAATTGAAGAAAAAAAATCAAATACTGAGGGGGCACATCCTCCCCCAGACTCCCCCCTGTTGGAGCTTTTAAACCATCTATACTTAAATCTAGAATATATCACTATATATGCTCAACTTCTTTCGTGCATTGATAAAAAACAAAATATTTATTGGAAATGAAGAGGTGGCTTTTCGATAACATTTTGGTCAAAAGTATACACCAGATCGCACCAAATGAGTTCAAAAATTGAAATTTTTTCTACTTCTCAGGGGGGCACATCCCCCCTCAGATTCCCCCTGTCCTAGCATAGCTCGGAGGGCGGTGCTGCGCACCGCTTGGATGGTACCAGCACAATTTCATTTGCCAGTGCCCCCCCAATCAAAACTACCACGCTACGCCCCTGGCGCTCATCATGGGTTCGAGTTTATGTGTAATATAAAACTGGGTGAAATAAGTGTCTACAAAATTCACAAATAGCGTTACATCTATCGCATCGGTGAATGCGTGTATTGAATTGTTATGTTTCAAATATTAGAAGTATCTTAACTTTCACCGTTGCTTTTTTATCAAACTAATTTTATGTATCCCGTTAGCTAGTATCAGATACTGTAGTTTCCGCAATAGACTATCAATACCCGTTCTGTTTACCAGTTTTTTCAAAAATACTAGTCATACAGGTGTTTGCAAAACAGACATAGATCAGCTCCGCACAACATTTCAATAGAGATAACCCGGGACTTAACCATCCCTGTGTCGATTATCTATGGGTTAACGTGTTTTACAGTTACGCACACAGTGCACCTGTTGAACACTTTGTGAGTTGACCAAATCTTTCAACTCGTGTTGTAAATTTAAAGGGTTTTCAGAAAAGGGGACAATGTTTGGTTTCAAAATAATTCAACACGTTTCATCTATTCTAATGTTTAAGGTTTTATGCTGCGGAGATATAAAGCATCAAATAGGTATCAAAACTTGTCGCAGTGTAAACATGGTAAAATACACTTCTATCATCTTAATCTTGAATAGTTCTATTTCGTTCGGTTCTGGACTACAGCAGACTCTGTAAATCGTAAATGTGAAAGGTATTATCATTACAAAACAACAGTACAAAGTGATTGTATTCTAATTATAGCAATTCTACTTAACATTTGACAGTTACACGATCCACCCTAATACTTCTGCTATGTTTTTTATAAACTGAATGGAATTAAAGAATTATCTCTAATAGATATGACCCATATCTACGCCAACTGCTGTGGCTTATAGCAGCATTCACAGCTTCCAGGTCAAACTCTGACTGTGGTTATTATCATTATCAAATGAATCCCTGTCTCCTTATCTTCTAATGGCAAGCGCGTTTGTTTGAATAAAATGTTTATGGAAAAGCTTTCAAAAGTAATGACAATGAATTAATGGAAAACAAATTATGACAGTTGTAAAAACAATAATAACAATAACAACCACAAAAACACTCACAAAATGACAAAAATATATCAATAATATACTTAAATATTATTCTTGCGTTATTATTACATTATCAATCATCATTTAGCCGTTCTAGCAAATGAGTAATACAGGGCGTCCCAGAATGAGTTAAACGGGGAAAAGAGCATTTATTCGGCTATAAATACAATACCATTGTTATCTACATACAGTCATCACAATAAGTAACTGACCAGGTAATAAAAGTGCTGATAACTCACATGCTGATAACTCTAAAAGTATAACTCCTACATAAACATATTAAATAATAAACATGTTGAGAAATTTCTCTTCTTGAATTTGAGATATTACACGCTAAGAATGGCTGGTTATTAATGAAGTTACAATCCCAAATGTACTGTCAAGTCTGATTTTCATTTTCACATTTTCATTTTCAACACGGGGACTCAGACCGGCAAATTATTGATTACTGGTAGTGGTAGTGCCAATTCACCCGTCGATGGCCTGGTTGTTGGATAGTCGGCCGGTGGCATTGTTACGGTTGATCAATACGGCACACACGCTTTACCTGTCATACGCTTCCCGTGTTGAAAAGAAAATGTTAAAATGAAAATCAGACTTGCCCTAACGTTTGGGATCGTAGCTTCCTCATTAACCAACCATTCTTAGCGTGTAATATCTCAAATTCAAGAAGAGAGATTTCTCAACAACTTTATTATTAAATATGTTTTTGTAGGAGTTTTACTTTTAGAGTTATCAGCATGTGTATTACCTGGTCAGTTACTTATTGTGATGACTGTATATAGCTTCACAGGAAGAATCTGACGTTTCTGACAAAAATGATGGACTCTTTTGTAAAAATGATACAGGGTGTCCCAATATCATTTATACCGTGTTTGACAAAATAATAAAAATATAAAACCAATCCAAGTATAATGCCCGCAATATACTGGGGAACATGTTTTCTACTAACCCTGTTAATTTCAAACTTTGAATTACTATTTTTAAAAAAGAGTCCCTAATGTAAAAAACGTCCGATTTCTTTTAATTCAAAATTTCTAGGAAAGCTAAATGTATGTTCATAAGCACTGTACCAATAATCATGGTTCATAGCTAAATAAATGCACCATTCCCGGTATAAATCATTCAAGGACACCCTATACATAAGGTAATGCGATACTAGTACTTGCAATACGCAGCAGAGAACAATTTGTTATGTTAGGTGACGCAGGTATTGGGAAATGGGGCTGTTAACCCTCACAACATGAAATTGATCAAGCGCTGTAACTTTTGAACTATTAATATGATGTGTATAAAAGTGTACATTTTTGGAAAGGAAATGAGTCGGAGAATTCATTTGTGGTATCAAATTTCACTAAAAATGCTGATTTTTAAATTTGTGACAAAAAAAAATTGTCTTGGCTTAAAATTTGCTGGATTTGTAGCAAATTCAGTTTTGGTAATAAACACTGAAATTGCACAAAATTAATCTTAATACAATTTTCTATAGGATTTTTTTTCTTTTTTAATATCTGATTTTTTGTTGTTGAATTATTGACAAAAATGTGATTTTCCTGATTTTGGAGGTAAAAAATCACATTTGTTTGCCTTATTTTGGGCAATAATTAACAAAAAATCAGATATTCAAACAAAAACAAAAAACCTTCTAGAGAATTTTATTAAAAATATAATAAATCTAGATCGACAAAATTTGACAAAATATATTTTTAGTTATCTTGACAAAACCAAAAATGGGTCAAAAACCATGTTTTTTATAATTTTCTCCAAATTGGTCAATTTCATGTTCATGGTTGGATTCATTGAACCCTTTCCTTCAAGAAAATGTATACCTTTATATAGATTACTGAATAATCAGGGAGTTACAGCAGTTTTACGAAGGCTATATCAGGAGATTACAAGTAAGGGCAGCGTAATAATGAGCTATGGTTTGCGATGGTTTCCAGTTTTCAATACGATTTATTCCGTTAAAATATACTACCGGGTTCCAAAGTGTCGGCATTCAATTATTTCCTTTCATCCTTCAACGGCCCTTACCGAGGTTCATATCAGGGGGCTGAAACTCCGCTGTCCGATAGGAAACAACATTTAACTTGTTGGGAAGCACACTGATAGATGGCGCTGTATTTGGAATGACGGTGAAATTTGTAGTTTGCTTGACATATACTTAATTCAAGTTTACGCGGGATTATTGGCAAAATTCCCGAAAAATTGTGTGGTTTCGAATATTATGATAAAACTTACGTGCTTGATGATTTTTGCAGGCCTGAAATAGAGTCATGTTAAAATGTTTGATTTATACATTTGAAATTCATTTCGTCAGCATCCATTGAATATACACCGTAGTAATGATGTTTGTTTCTGACGAACGTGATGCAAGTTTATATAAATTCCTTGCATATTCATACGTAACCACGACGTAACCTTATCTAGTTGGGAGGACACTGAAGGATGGCGCAATTTATAGGACCTCTTCTTTACGTATGTGCAATATAGGAGTTCGTTATCTCAAAATTAATCGAATTAATTCAAGCGAACATCGGGATTTGTTACACATGGTGGATAGTTGAATAGACGCTGTAAAGCTTGTTAGTTCTCATAAATTGATGATTAACAATTGAAGTAGCGTGTTTTCTCGCACAAGAAGTTGTCCTGATTACCAACTGTAGTTGAGAGTTAACACTCGATACAATACAAATAAGATTTTATGGTTACTTATGCAAGGTGACGCTTGTCTTGGGTAATACACACTTGTCTCTATCAACCTATGTCCTAATTCAAAATGCAATTTTATTTTTTATCAGTTAAAGTAATTCTCAATATTTGCAATACAACGCGGAGGCAGTGATATTCGATAATTAAAATACACACGAGACAGTGATATTCGTTAATTAAAATACAAGCGAGATAGCATATGTTTTTAAAAGGTATAGCTTTAACCTAACTCTAGTACACCACACGGCAACAGACTTGTTTTCCGACCCCCCAAATTCACCAGAAAGGTCACCCGGACCCCCCCCCCCCCCGGATTTGAACCACCGACCTCCAGCACCAGGGCCCTGATCCTAGCCACTACACCATGGCTGCCAGTCGACACTCGGCGAGTATATTCGCCTCGTAATATAGCCTGGGTCCGTTTTGTAGTCCAAAAACCTGCACGCCGGGTTATAAAAACTTTTTTTTCGCCCAGTTGCCGTGTGGTGTAGTAGAGTTAGGGTTATTAGAACTAACGCTGTAACAAGTAAATATACATTTGCCCTTATTTATCCATTCAAATGTTAGCTTACTTCTCAAGCGTTGATAATGCAATACTCGATATTACGATTTTAACAGGACATGAGAAACAGCGTGGTTTGAAATACAAAGTTACGTGGTTGTTCTAGACATCTCACAAATCAATTCCTAATTTAGTTGTGAGTGAGTCGAGTCGTGGATTGTTGTGATACTCAATATACGCGTTGCTGCTTGCTTTGTTTTACAAGGTGGCGCTGGTATTGGTAAATACACTCGATATCCGTGCGGTATGTAAATAGAGCATTTATTTATTTATTGTAATTATTGTCCCATATATCGAGCACTCGATACGGTCTCTCGATACGGCCTCAATATGATATTGAAATGACTAAAAAGGTGTGCAATGACAACATCCAAGGATGGGACAATTGAAAGGCAAAAGAAACAACACAATAACATGGGGACCGACGTTTCGGAATGATAAAACAATTCCTTTAACTAGGTATAGGACAAGTTAAAAAACGCAACTGTCTCTGACCAGCATAGACTAAAAAATGATGCACTGTATTACAGAAGTAATGGGAGTGGGTTAAAAAATTGGATTATTGATATAATACAATAGGAGGAGATCAGAATATTGGTGTGTATAAACTGGAGAGGGTGGATTAAACTAGGTGTGGTCAACCATGCAGAGAGGATTTATAACAAGTATTTTATGGAGGGCCAGCATACACATATAATAATACTGAAGAAAGGATGGACAGCCAATCAGGTAAAATCCCTGGTGGTCATGTAAAAAACAAAAAATAATAAAATATATACCAAAACAAATCTCCACTAAATCCTACAAGAAACAGCGCCTGGTTGGGTGTGCCGTTCCCCCACAGTTTAAGAGTACAATACTCGGTGGGTTCATAAGTTACAGTTAACACGACGGAAGCACCTATTCCAACCAGGCATTATCCCTAATAAATGGAACCATGACCACCAAAAGGATGAAGAAAAGGAGAACCAGGAGGCTGACTGGGGAGATCAATGTGAAGCTTTGATGTTGATACCATGGGGGAAGAGGTACAGAGGTTTTTGATCCATTTAGCTTCAAGAGCAAGTCTTACGAAACGGTCTGAACTGCCTGGTCGATCAATAGCCATGATGAAAATGTCGTCAACACTGTGATGGGCTGAATTAAAGTGTCGAGCCACTGGTTTGTCTCTGCGATGTTTGGTGTCACCACAGTGTTCGAGAAGCCGGGTCTTAAGGGAGCGTTTGGTTTCCCCTACATATTGCATACCACACTTCCACATGAAATCAGGTATATGACATTGGTGGACTGGCAGTTTAGAGGATGATAAATGTTGAATTGTGCCCCAGAAACATGACTGGTAAGTATGGAGCCGGTCTGTGTGTGCTGGGTAGGTATTGAATTATCACCATGCTTGTGTCTGCAGGCTGCGCATTTGTTGCATGGATGAAAACCTTTGGCTGGTGCATCTGTAGAAGGAGTTTTGACGCCAGAGCTCACAATCATGTCTTTGATATTAGAGGGTCTGCGAAATGCAACCATGGGTGCCTCAGGTATGGCTTCCTGGCATCGTTTGGAGGAATGGAGAAGATGAAGATATTTGTTGAGAGTGGCGGCAGTGGTGGTGTGAGAAGGGTCATAGGTTAATACAAAAGGGACGCGGCTGGATGTCTTCTTCTTTTGACGCGGTTGAAGGGCTTCGGATCTGGGAATGACGATAGCTTTTTGGATTTGTGTGATGATGACTTTAGGAGGATACCCTCTGGCAGTAAGATGTTGTTTTAGCTGTGTTACTCTAGTGGAGAGGGTCTCATCAGATGAGCAGATTCTTCGAAGTCTAAATCCCAGGCTATACGGCAGGCTGGTCTTGGAGTGTCTAGGATGGCATGAGGACCATTGAAGGTACTGGTGAGTATCGGTCGGCTTGGAATACAAATCTGTCTTCAAGATGCCATTATGAAGAGACACCATCACATCAAGAAAAGGAATAGAAGTGACCGATCTCTCTGATGTAAATTGGATGGAAGGATGAATAGAGTTGGAGTGATCGATAAATTTGTCAAGTTCCTCTTCACCATGAATCCAAATAAGAAAAAATCATCGATGTACCGGAGCCATATAAGTGGTTTATGCGAGGCGGATGAAAGCAACTTGTCCTCTAGCCGCCCCATAAATAAACAAGCTCCAGAAGGTGCCATACGGGTTCCCATAGCTGTACCATGAATCTGGATGTAATGGTTTCCAGCCAGTTCAAAGTTGTTTTGCGTGAGGGTGAGATCGATGAATTTGGAAAGAGTGTCGACCTTAGTTATGTCGTGGTCACCGGCCAGGTAGTACTTGCAGGCTTCAATGAAATCAGTCGTAGGTATGTTGGAATACAGTGCCTTGACATCCATGGTGCATAAAATGGTGTTATTCGGTAGAGGTCCATGTTGCCTGTTAATGGAGTTGAGCTGACGTAAGAAATCATTGTCGTCCTCTACATATGGAGGCAGGTTCTTAACATGAGGCTTAAGATGGAGGTCAACATACAAGGAGATTTTCTCTGTGGCAGTTCCACATCCACTAATTATGGGTCGCCCAGGTGGAAAGTTGTCATATTTCTTGTGAATCTTTGGGAGGATGTAAAACCGGCCTGGACGGGGATGGTTAGGATTAAGAGCAGACTGCATGTCGTCATCAATGATCCCTGCACATCTGGCTTCCTTAATGGCCGAAATAACTTTTTTGGCAAACTTTTGAGTAGGATCTTTTTTCAGAGTTGTGTAGTAAGTAGCATCGTTGAGTTGTCGATGGCACTCGGCAAGGTATTCCTTAGTATCCATAACAACGATGGCAGACCCTTTATCGGCTTCCTTTATGACTATATCACTGTTGTGTTTAAGGCTGGTGATAGCTGCAGATTCTTCTCTGGTAGTGTTAGGGTATAACTTTCTAGTAGAAACACCTTGAAGAATGTCCGTTTCCACGGCAGTGATATAGGAATCAAGGGCTGGATCTCTACCAAGGGCTGGTGTAAAAAATGACTTGCGACGGAGTAAAGGATGGTTGGTAATAGCTCCCATGTTAGACGAGTCTGCACGATCAGTGTTGGATTCGTTGACTGGCTTATGAAAATACTCCTTCAACCGCAGACGTCGGGCAAATTGGGTGAGGTCAGCCCTGAGCTGGATAGAATTAACATGACGGGGGTGGGACAAAATTTCAGACCTTTGGAAAGTGCTGCGAGTTCATGGTCTGAAAGTTGATGGGTGGATAAGTTGACAACTGTATTGGTGATGGCAGGGTATCCTCTACCTTTGCGCGCCAAATTTCTGTATCGGGTACGTTTGATCCATTTACGACATCTGGTAGTGGTCTTTGGCTGGGAATTGATGTCAGCCGTCATGGAATGGTCTAAATCAGCCTGGTCTAAATGATGTGATTGGTCCTCCTAGACACTCCAAGACCAGCCTTTTAATTGTCCCATCCTTGGATGTTATCATTGCACACCTTTTTAGTCATTTCAATATTTTACATTGTTGGTGTAGTGCTGTTGAATCCATCTGGATCCATCCTTGGTGCCCCATACTGATACGGTTGGAACTGATTTTTCTGCCTTTTCAGCTCAATATGATAGTCATAAACATAAACATTATTATCTTTGGAGTATTAGTAACCACTGGATTGACCCTCGTATCGAGGCCAATGTCAATTTTATCGTGCCCGAAATATCGAGCCGTATAGATATAATCGAAAAGATTCCAAATTTGTTGAGCCAAACGTTTTACGGAAATAATGAGATAAATATGGGGTTTCTTCGGATATCAAAATATGTTGATAGGCAAAAATAAAAGCTTACAAATGTAGAATTTTATCGTAGCTATCTTGAAACTCAAACAAATGTTCTGTTATATAGAATACCGTATACAATAATTGCAGAACCTTAGGGCTTAGGCGTTGTATCATGCATGTATAATAGTCAAATATAACACGAAAGCGTGGGTTTGGACCAAAAATAAATCCATTTAAGTAGTGATAAAGAATAAATATCGAGTCATCTACAAGTTGAATAGTTGTCATAAAGACGATTACTGCAAGGAAAGTAACTCAGAAGCCATTATTGTGATTTTCAGAACACTAGGCTGTCCATAGGGACTGCTTTCTATTATGAGAGGCACTGTCTAAATGGGTCACGCTATTACCGAAGTAACGGCCGAGTGCACCAATGACGGGTAGCTGAAGAATAGCGCTACCTCGCTAGTAACTGAAGCGTAACCCAAAATGTTGAGAGCGCCAATGCGGGGTAAGCTACTACTAGGCTAGTAACTGGCGGGTAATTTACGCTAAATGTTATACCTGACCGGACCCAAGAGTAAGTTGGGGCATAACATTTTATGCCACAAGTCAGTTGATTGCAGCAGTAGCGTAAATTTGTTGTGAACATTGGAGGGGATGATTCGCTGATGTCGAAGGACCAATTACGCTTGCATGCCCAGGGGGTGTCTATTTGAAGTGGAATGTGACCCCTCATAAGCTGAAAGATTTTGTATTTTTGAAAATCCATACATGCAATTTTGTGATTTTTTTGAGTCAAAATTTAGATCAACTCCTTTTGCCCATTCAAACACTAATCGCACCAACTTTGGGTCATATTTTGACCAAAATGTACTAATTGTCCAAGGATCTTAATAAATGACTAAATAAATAAACTTATTATTGTTTTTATTAATTAAAAACTGATAAAGCCAAGTTTTAACATTATTGAGAGTGGAAAGGTAAAACTAGAAGAACGAAAAAAAAATCATATCGTGCCGTACGTGGTCTGGGAATCGAACCGGGGTTCTGTGGTTAACAAGCGAAGGACAAGGTATCCACACCACGGAAGTATTTGTGTTTAGAGATGAGTTATAATTGTATATAATTGTTTCCATCGGGTGCTTGTGTTTTTCATTGAAATTGTGCTTTTTGGTGCAATGTTTGTATGTGCCCCTCGCCCAAAATATGTTTTTAATGTCATGATAGTCCTTATTTTTGAAAAAGCGGTAAAACAAACTTCGAAATTTTTGGCCATAAAATGGCATCATTTTTTTCCGTATCGCAGGCCGACTCCACGTGATTCTTGATTTACACTCACCTATGACCTAGCGAGTGACGACACGTTTTTAATATTACGGAGTACCATTCACGTCAGAATTTTACAGTAAACTATAGGTTAACACTTGGCATATGCGCCAATTAATTTTAAAAGGGGACGATGCTGATTAATGTGGATATTTACCTCGTTAGTTGCTATTCTGGTGTTACTCGCCAGTTATGCTCTAATAATTACATCGCTAGTAAGTTACGCTACAGTTAGAGCATAACTACTAGGGAGGTAGCTTACCTCCCTATTAAGTTACCCGTCATTGGTGAACTCGACCGATTAATGAGTTGTAAATCGGAACAACATCAACACGCAATGTTGAATTCTGTCTGTAGTCTATTCTTAACTCTTTATAACATTTGCATAACAGTCCCCTGCTGTTGACTTTCCAAACATTTATTATTTTGTTATATTAACACTTTCCACGCGGCAGGCGGCGGCAGCAGACGACATCCCAATATGTCACAAAATGTTTCAAAAAGGTCAAAATTATTGAATTATATTACCATATTTGGAATCAGCATGAGAAATGCATTAAAATTAGTACAAACGTGCCTAGTATTGGTGCAGTAATCCTTGAGATAGTCCTTGAAAGTTGGGAAAGGTTTCTGAAAAATCTGTTTGTACTTAGTAAAACCAATAGCCGCGTGGAATGTGTTAAAGATAGATTAATAGAGCGATATATCGTATGTTGCAATATAGAGCAACTCAGACAAATTAATTTGTCTCAGGTGAGGAAACCAGCCAGAGGAGTGCAATTTATTTTTTGCTTATGAAATGTTTATTCTTGAACCAAATAAACTTGATATATAAATCCACCGGGAAAAGTGTACGTAAGGTCCCAGATGAGAGCATGTGTGGTCTAGTGGATAGCATGCAGGGTTCATGATACAAAGGTTATGAGTTCTAGCCCCGCTATAGCCAACATGTTTGTATCCTTGGGCAATGTACTTGGTCTCAATTGTCTCGTCGACCCAAGCGAGATTGGGGAGCTGTAAGATTGGGGAGATTGGGGTAGCTGGTACATCAGTATCGTTCAATACTGGAACATAAAAGTTGCCAGTATCGTTCCAGTATCGGTCGATACCAAATTGTGTCCCAGTATCGAGCGATGGAACGTTTTTATGTGTTAGTATCGGGCGATACTGGTATACATGCTACCAGTGTGATGTGTTCCAGTATTGAACGATACTGGTACATAATTGTGGATTAGTATCGTCCGATACTGGAACACTGACTTTGTACCAGTATCAAACGATACTTGGTGTTTCAGTATTGGGCGGTACTAGTACAGTCCTGAATCTAGGACCTAAAGCACACTTTTTTCAATCCGAATGTGATGGAACAATATTGGTTAAAACTGCAATTTCAACATCCGTGTACAGAAAACATAAAGATTGCGTAATGACAGCTTCTTTAACCGATATAGGTTAAGTGGTTGAAATAAGTGAGACGAAACATAAACAGTAGAAATCAATTCTTAACGTAGAGACTTGTGTTATTTCGATAGAAAAAAGAGATCGTCTTTGATCTGAATTGGCCGGGGGAGTTTCCCTACTTTTAATACATGTATGTGACGTAGGACTGTGTCGCAGTCAGTGTATCATGCTATCCTTGATATTTAAAACATAAACCAGAAATTCAGTTGCTTCGAACATCAAGAAATAATGTCCCTTAAATCTCCCTTTAAACTATTTTCCGGCGGATTTAGTGCGGATTCAATGATAAATGTATTTTTAAGGTAGATACAAACGCGGTTGTCAATGGATACAAACTATTTTTGAAGACCTACATTTTAAAATACTCGTGTTGATGATGGAATTATATTAAAGCAAAGTTGCTCTTTTCAAGTAGATAATGTATTATTGAATTTGGCAAAATAGTAAATATATCTAGATGCAACGTTTAGGCTTATATACATGTAGATTCAAATGCAAAATTGAAGATACATTATATATATTTGCAAATATAGTGTAGCTAAAATATTAATGAAATATATTTTGCTCATATTAAAAAAAAGATAATAATAGTATGTTTAGGTAATCAAAACATATAAGTGCAGATGGCATTTGTATGCAAATGAAATCCAACAGAATTAATTCAGATGAACAAAATGGACGACCTTTAGACATATTTACCCAAACTGTTAATTGTATTAAAATCGTCATAAACAAACCCCACAAACTCCAGATTTGTAAATTATAAAATACTAATTACGATAATTCAGTGACTAGATGAAACTGTATACGGCTGAGGGATTTTAAATGTGGTAAGTATCGCAAACCTGTTAACATAATTATAATGGTAACCAATTATAAACGGACCTTCTTTTTGACCCATTTTTTCGTATCTATCTTCGAAGAGCGTTCATCTCAAATGAATAACCGTGAACTGGAAACTAAAAGGTGCACTACACTAAATGGGATATCCTCCACCCTTAAAATAAGGGGGATGTGCACCTTCGTATAGCCTCCGTAAAACTGCCGTAACTTCTTCATTATTCATTTAATCTAGATAAAAGTTTACATTTTTTTGCAGGAAAGGGTTCAATGAATCCAACTATGTTCATGAAATTGACCATCTTGGAGAAAATTATAAAAAACACGTTTTTGACCCATTTTAGGTTTGGAAAAGATAACTCAAAATATATTTTGTCAAATTTTGTCATACTAGTTTTATTATATTCCTCATACAATTCCCTAGGAATCGGGGTTTTTTTTGAAAATCTTTATTATTTTTTGAATTATAGACCAAAAGGTGCTAAGAGTAAAAGCAAGATATACCAACAGGGTGTGGGGAAACAGGTAATAACAAGGGAGAATGACGCGATAAAACAGATAAATAACAAAAAAACATAAACAAACGGAAATGCACTGGGACAAGCAATGAAAATTGCTGTGCAATAAAACAACAAAGATATATCTGAGACTACTCAGGATATATATGGTAACAATAAAGACCATGTTATTTATCTGTTTTATCGCGTTATTCTCCCTTGTTATTACCTGTTTCCCCACACCCTGTTAGTATATCTTGCTTTTACTCTTAGCATTTTTATATTTTCGAGATATCCTCTTGTATCAGTTTTCTGATCCTTGGTGTGTTTTGTTCCTGGTTCCGTTGGATTCATCTTTTTACATTTTAGACCAAAAGGTCAAAAATCGTGAAAATCACAATTTTTGGTAAAAAATCACATTTGTTGGCACTTTTTTGGTCGATAATTAAAAAAATAATAAAGATTTTTAACAACAAAAAAACGATCCCTAAGGAATTATATGAAGAATATAATAAAACTAGTATGACAAAATTTGACAAAATATATTTTGAGTTATCTTTTCCAAACCTAAATTGGGTCAAAAAACGTGTTTTTTAATAATTTTCTCCAAAATGGTCAATTTCATGATCATGGTTGGATTCATTGAACCCTTTTCTGCAAAAAAAAGTTACTTTTATATAGATTAAATGAATAATAACGAAGTTACGGCAGTTTTACGGAGGCCGTACCTGAAGCTGCACACCCCCCTTAAGAAGTGTTGCTAAACTAGAATCAGAAAGTATGCATAACAAAATCCTAAATTTGAAAGACTTGACAGTAAGAACAATTGTGTAAATGCCTAGAATCTTTTATTAATTATGATAAATGGGACATCGACACATCGACACAATATGGTCAATGTTTTTTCTCTGTGTCTGCTACTGAATTATGGAACAATTTGCCTATTTATGTGAAGAGCTCTGAGACTCTAAATCACTTCAAGAAAATGGCTTTTTCTAACATTTGTTCTTGATTTTATTTATCTCTATTTGTTTTTTATTGCTGTTTCTATGTTTATGCGCTTAGGGATCTCGATGTTAGGCGCTTTTATTTATAAATATTGTTTTAATATTATCACCTCCATGCACACTGACTATAAAATGTGCATGTCATCTAGGTTAATTTTGAGAGATCTTTCAAATTGTATTTTTTTACTAGTACAAGGGCGATTACGGTGACATTTCCTAGCTCGTCGGACTTGTAGCAATTTAAGAAGATGTTAAATACTCACTTATTCCACCGTCACAGTGCAAATGATGTTTAACACTGTTTTTTAATATTATGTTTTTATTTGTTAAGCGCTGTGGTACCATTGTATTATCTATGTCCATGAGCGTTATATAAATGTTTATTGTTATGTTATATTTAGCAAGTACCAGTATAACTTTCTGTCAAATCGATTAAACTGATTTTCTATATATCCCTTTGATCACACGTAATTTAAAAATAAATTTAACGAATTTATTCACAATTGAATTTTGTAGAATCTAAGGCTTCCAGAATATATATACAAGTTTGCAATCCATGGTGAAACGCCGTCAATATTATTTGGAGGTTTTAGTGGTAAACTTAACAGAACCGTCATTTTCCATCTAATCGGTTGAACAGGTGTTCAACATTACTTTCTTTACATACGCATAATTTGAGAACAGATTAATCAATCTTTATTATCATTTCACCTATACATTGTGGAGATCCTAAAGTTTCCGGAGTGTATAAACATGATTAAAAATCGATGGCGTAAACGTCAAACTAGTGCTCTGTCAAAATAAGTTGCAGGTTTTCTGAGACACCCTGTATATAAAGCTATATATATCAATATGTAGTAAGAAGAGCGAACAATAAGGCACTACGAATAGATGTTTATTCAAAGATTTGGTGACATTTCAGAAGATTGTTTGATGGAGAAGGTGACAGCTGATTAAATGGAATTGATATAGTGAAAGAAAGGGCAAGATTGTTAACTGAATGGTGTGTGTCAAAAAAGGACAACAATTACAGTGGAGTAAAATAGTATAGTATTATATTTAGATTTTCATTTTACTATAGCAAAGAGGAAAGATACTGCTCAAGAGTACAGTTTAGTGTGTTGGGGTGTACTCAATTTAATTAGCGGCGCCATATTGATTTGAACAAAGACGAGGGATTTATATTCTTAGTCATGTCTTTGACACTGATCAACAGCTGTATTGTATGAAAACACCGCCCTCAACACAGGTCAGAAGATTGTGATCAAATAAAATCTACGATGATACTGTTATTCAAAACTGATATCATTTCAAAGACTATAAACAGTATTATGTTTTTCAATGTTGATATTATGATGTCAGCGAGGAATAAATCGTCACTATTTTTCCGGCCCTTCAACATGTATAAAGTAAAACTGCCCAATGATTATCTGGAGGACGTGTTGCGTAATACATGTTTAGGGGCAAGAGCACTTTACAAAGTTCTAGTAGATGTGTTGTTAGGCATTTAAACATGTTCGTAGCAGATTGCCAAACCAAAGGTTACACATAGGAAGTATTACTTTATTCATGCTGAAGGGCCAGATAAAGATGCGAAGTTTTGAGAGTACAGCACCAACATGACTATCCTAGATATTAAAGCACGTACTGATAAATAGACAGACATTGGAAATATGAGAATAGTCTACGTCGATTGTCGTATGATTAAATCCGCTTTAAGACTAGAAGATCACAGACAATCATATTTACATTGAGGGAAAATTGATCGCACTAAAACAAACGATGCTAGTCAAACGAAACATAATATGTATGTCATGATATTTGGCGGGTTGGGATGGTGGGCCATGCCAAAGTGGGTCAACCAGTCAGAAGATATTTCAATAAGGGTATCCTAGATATTTTTAAATATCTAGAATAGTCATTTTGGTGCTGTACTCTTAAAAGCACGTATTGCTAAATAGACAGACATTGGAAATATGAGAATAGTCTACGTCAATTGTCGTATGATTAAATCCGCTTTAAGACTAGAAGATCACAGACAATTATATTTACATTGAGGGTAAATTGATCGCACTAAAACAAACGATGCTAGTCAAACGAAACATAATATGTATGTCATGATATTCGGCGGGTTGGGATGGTGGGCCATGATAAAGTGGGTCAACCAGTCAGAAGATATTTCAATTAGGGTAAAGAATTCAATAAAAGAAACCACTAGACCTACACTGAAACACTGCAACGTTTATTATTGATAATAATGGTAGCAATTTCGGACAACAAAATTGAATATCCATTATGTGAAGTATTATTAATAGGATTGTCTGACAAAAAGCGGGCGGTAGTATTATTTCATTAAAGTGGAACGACGCAAAATATAACACTACCGAACGTATTTATTATGTCTATATCAAACAATAACACGGGCACGGTCTAAAAACAATACCTTTGTTCTCATACTTTAATACTTTATAAATTCGTCCAAAGAAGTTCCTTGCCACTCATTGAAGTTCAAATATTGAAGTTCAAACATTTCACATAAATATTTAATATAAATTAAACAATTGCATGTCAAAATAAGCAGACAATAATTCTCTATCATGTCTGTATGAAATTAAGATGTACACATGCATGGCTGAGCACATTCATTAAGCAATGGTAAGGTTAATATTGTGTTCAATCGTGTTCAATCATTTACATTAACATTTGAATGGAGGTATTATCCAATTTTTTACAATCTTCTTCCACAGACCTTGCCATTGTCAAGTGAATGGGATCTGCCATGCATGAGTGATCATGTCTAAATTCCATATTAAGCCGTTAGAGGATTACTTTCTGCTTATTTTGATATACAATTATATATATTCTATTAAATATTAATTTGAAATATTTGGACTTTACTAAGTGGCAAAGAACTTCTTTTGACGAGTGTATAATAAAATAAGTGCCTTCAATTGCCCGCACTTATCAACTTTTACCCCTGTTAGTATCGAATAAAGGTGCGTTCATACTCGCGTCGTTGCATATCGGTCGACGTCGACGGACGCGCAACGACGTGAGTATGAACGCACCTTTACCCTCAAACATTCCCAAATCACGGGCGGTGAGTACGCCATGCGTCGGAGTGTTGCGCCGCATACGCACGCAGGCGTAGTAAGACGCGGGTGCACGTTATGGAACAAAAGTATACTGCGCGAGGGTGTTCACGTTAATAAATTTAAGCTTCGCCTACATGTACCGATGTTATATTGTTTCATATGAATATCGCCAATTTTTCTGAGAACCAATATATTGCTCAAACTGTCATAGCTGTTTAAGAATACCGCTTTAAACCATAATGGTGCACAACCTTTTTACTTTGTTTTCATCCTTCGTATTCTAATTCATACGAAGTGAATACATTTGCACCTAACGTGAGGATTTCCTCAAAATAGACCGAAACTGTCCGTCCCCGTTGGTAAGATGAACCAGTTGATAGTGTGAAACTAAACCAAGATATTCACATATTTGTCATAGGGGAATGAAGTTGACTATCAGATTGATGAACTTTAAAATTAGACTTCCGTTTTATCAATTCCACACTAGACAGAGTGTCAGCGTCTGACTTGCAAATGAGGCTTCGAGGTGGAATAGTCTCAAGTGTATAGAGTATTGTTTACAAGTTTTGCTTTTAAGTACTCCGTACATTTTGAAGTAGTCGTGTTTACAACGGGCCAATTTGGGTGAGTTTTTGTTCGATTTGCGAATGAAAGGTGTTACATTATAATTTAGTTGCGAGGGTTTCCAGTGATCGTCGACACACACAAAACAGGTCCTAAGACCTAGTCGTGCATAAGCTACATTTGAAAAAGCATAAATGTTTTAGATGCTAAATACCTTACTAGAATAATTCATCTAAAAACATGGGTCTTTGTATTTTGGTTTTTTATTTCCGCAAAGTGATCAAACAGTTAGCGATGAATTTCATTCCGTGTGAGACAGATTTTCTTGCATCATTTGCAAAGAGGCGAAATCATGAAATATATTGATTTGAGGGGTTTTTCCAGTTGATGGAAGACATGATCGTCCACACAGTGAGTGTAGATTTCGAATTGAGTCACCTATCCGTGTAATCCATGTAGGTAAACCTATTTCGAATTCACACTCCCTGTTGGGAAGATTAAGGTAATGTCCTATCGTGGGGTATACGGAATTAATTTCAAATGGAATAACTCATTCAAACAACCCTCTTGGCTGAAAGCTGAAACTATTCTTTCTCGATCCCATTGTTGAATATACTCAATATGAAACTGTCGGCCTTAAATCATGAACCTTTGTGTATAAGATCCAATTTTTTTAAAGCGTGGGTTAATTAAGTGGTTTACTATCCACTTCAGGATAGTTTCTTTGTACTTATGTTTAGTTTGAATACCATCAGAATCTCATTAGGCTATATAATCTGATAATGTCAGTATAGATTTACTTAAGAAAATTTCAATTTCATTTCAGGTTTTTATAAGTGTTTAAAAGTTAAAAGTTGACAAAGTTAACTCTCATCGCACTCTTCATATAAAACCATTTGCCCTGACGTGGTTTTTTATCGCAATTGTGATTTAAGAAACAACAAAAATTGGAATACCTGTACATGTATGTAAAATGTCTATTGGTATTACTAACAACTAGGTTTAACCTAAGCGGGTTACATATCGTTGGTCGCACTACATACCATTCAATACAATGTGAAAAGTTCGGTTTAAATAGGTCATACCACGTATACATGACGTAGGCCAAGAAGTCATGAAGAGATATTGGATAAGTTCCTCTGGATCGTAGTGAAACAACATTTGTGAGAGTTTCCTTGTGTACACATTTAGTTAAGGTGCCATCATCAACATTGATTGGACTTGTACACAACGATCACCTCGCTGCAGTACCTCCAACAATTATGCTAGAAATCTTCTTTTATGATGATCAAGTGAACCTAGTTTCAACGATATTATGTGTGAGAAAAGCAAAATAAATTAATCGTTAATTTGATATATTTTTAGAATAGAGGCTCAGAGGAACCATGCATTACCCAAGACACGCCTGTTTGTGACGTGAACCCGTACACAGTGTATCAGACATCATCTAGAGGGCTTACAGGGTGAGTCAAAAAAAAGTTTACCCTAATTGCAAAAATCAAAAAAAAATATTTTTGACCACAAAATCAAGGCAAACAAAACTTTAAATGATTGCGCCATTTCTTTGCTACCATCTGGAAAAAAAATCACGCTATTTGATGAAACCGTTAAGTAAATATGACTATTTCTGTACAGGAGCTGTTTTTTCACCAAAAACACGGTTTTTAATTTCAAGCTTAACGAGCTTAATAATGTTTACTAGGATTATGATGTAAGGCATTACACATCTTGTTTATTAAAAGAATTAAGTAGACAATAGACTTGTTCAAAATTGTCTCCTAATAGATTAAAACAATAGACAGCTTTAAGGCCTATTTATGACACAATTACCACACTTTAATCATTTCATAACAAAGGAATTGATCCTTTCGCTGTCGGTATTGTAATTTTGTATTGGTCGTATCTTATGAAATATAATGGTCAAGATCTGGAAGCGTGTTCGGACGTTAAATTGGTCACTTTTATTCAAAACAGCGTAAAATAAGTTTCCCTCAACCAATCTAAACCAGATAAAATTCATATTAAAAATTAATAATTTGTCTTTTTACCGTAGTAAATTGTTTTGAAAACAAACGAATATTTTTTTCTAAATAAATCGCTGAAGTTGAGTAAACTTTTTTTTGACTCACCCTGTATGTAACATCATCCAAATCTACTTGGAAAGATATAGGTTAAGTGGTTGAATTACGTGGAACGATACATAAACGGTGGAGAAGAAGAAGAAAACAATTGCGAGAACTGTGTATTTCCGGTTAAAAGAGATCTCAAAATGTGCCCGGGGAATTTGGTCTCTTTTAAGAGAAGTGTATTGATTTCAATGAGTTTAACACTTTCCACGCGGCAGACGTCTGCAGACGACATTCCAAAATGTCGCAACATGTTTCAAAAATGTCACAACTATTAAATTTGTATTATCATATTTGGAATCACCATGAGGAATGCATTGAAATAAGTACAAACATGCCTAGAATTGGTTCAGTAATTTTTGAGATCAGACTTTGACAATTTGGAAAGGTCTCTAAAAATCTGTTTTGTATGGTAAAACTAAAAGCCGCGTGGAAGGTGTTAAATTGAGTGCCGTTTGCATCAATTATTTCAACAGGGACGTATTAGAAGATAATTTTTTGCTTTTGTTCGATGGTACTCAGGAATGTTGTATGGATTATTAAACGTTTTTTATTTTTGTTCCAAATACTTTCTTGCTAGTATGAAGATACCTGGTGCTCAGACCTAATTTGAAGTTGAATGTAAGTTCATAGATATCTATGGTATAACGAACATACCTCAGGGGTGCATCGATGGTCGGGACAATCTTTGTGACAACTAGATGGTGGCAAAGCAGTGGACGTGGTCACGGATCTCTTCGAGCTCTTCATTCTCTTTCATAATACGCCCGAGTGGTGGCCACTAGAAAAGTATAATGTTGTAACTTGTAAGTATGACACCAAATACAGGGTGACCCAAAGGTTTCGATGCCTATTTAAAGGGTTATATATCTGGTAAAAATAAAATCCCAGTATAAAACTGAAAACATGTTTAGATAGAGGAAACGTTTGGAATTAGTCTGAATACTAAACTGTTAATTATAACTTCTGTGTTGCCAAAATGCAGAGTAACATTTTCGGATCTAGAAATCAGCACTTTCATAAACGCGATGTATAATGCGCTTTTGCGAAGAATGTATAAGAGAGGGAAAAGAGAGCAACAGGATGAAAATTAAGGTTTTTCCATTGTAGTTTACTTACATTTTTTTTGTATATAAAGCGCAAATGTGAACAATAGCCCAACAGACATTAACAAGGTTAATGACCAGAGTGATTAAAAATCAAACTGGTAACTCCCGAAGGAGAGCTCTGAAAGGCCAATCAATTGGTTCACTGCAACTCAGAAAATATGCATAAAACAAGACACACAAATGGGCAGAGGTTAAAAAATGCCAATGAAAGTGACATAATAATAAGATAAAAGCCCAAACATAGAGAACAACATAATCAAAATATAAATTATAGAAAAATAATAATATCTGGAGGTCTGATGGGCATCAAGAGAACCTAGACAACAAACTTGGGAACTAAATCTACCAGGAGCTGCCTGTTGTAGATAAAATATTTCCTATTATGAACTGTAGCAAAAATAACCAATAATTTACATTAATTGAAATATACGCAAAGAAAACCCCTTGACCTAAGATCACGTGTTTACAGTTACGCACACCTTGTACCTGTTGAACACTTTGTGAGTTGACCAAATCTTTCAACTCGTGTTGTAAATTAAAAGGGTTTTCAGAAAAATGTTTGGTTTTAAAATAATTCAACACGTTTCATCTATTCTAATGTTTAAGGTTTTACGCTGCGGAGATATAAAGCATCAAATAGGTATCAAAACTTGTCGCAGTGTAAACATGGTAAATACACTTCTGTCGTCTTAAGCTTAAATAGTTTCGGCTCTGGACTACAGCAGACTCTGTAAATCGTAAATGTGAACGGTATTATTATTACAAAACAACAGTACAACAAAGTGCTTGTATTCTAATTATAGCAATTCTACTTAACATTTGACAGTTAAACGATCCACCCTAATTATACTTCTGCTATGTTTTTTTATAAACTGAATGGAATTAAAGAATTATCTCTAATAGATATGACCCATATCTACGCCAACTGCTGTGGCTTATAGCAGCATTCACAGCTTCCAGGTCAAACTCTGACTGTGGCTATTATCGTTTGGTCGTCTCAATTGAATCCCTGTCTCCTTATCTTCTAATGGCAAGCGTTTGTATGAATAAAATGGTAATGGTAATGGAAAAGCTATCTAAAGGTAATGACAATGAATGAATGGAAAACAAGTTATGATAGTAATAAAAACAATAACAACAATAACAACCACAAAAACACTCACAAAATGATAAAAATATATCAATAATATACTTAAATATTATTCTTGCGTTATTCTTACATTATCAATCATCATTTAGCCGTTCTAGCAAATGAGTAATACAGGGCGTCCCAGAATGAGTTAAACAGAGAAAAGAGCATTTATTCGAGCATTGATACAGGGTGTCCCAGTATGATTTATACCGTGTTTGACAAAATAATAAAAATATAAAACCAGTCCAAGTATAATGCTCGCAATAACTGGGGAACATGTTTTCTACTAACTCGGTTAATTTCAAATTTGGAATTACTATTTTTACAAAAGAGTCCATAATGTAAAAAACCGTCCGATTTTTAAAATTCAAAATTTCTAGGAAAGCTAAATGTATGTGCATAAGCACTGTATAAATAATCATGGTATTCAAAGCTAAATAAATGCACCTTTCCCGGTATAAATCATTCTGGGATACCCTATACATAAGGTAATGAGATACTAGTACTAGTACTTGCAATACGCAGCAGAGAACGATTTGTTATGCAAGGTGACGCAGGTATTGGAAAATATACACTATATTCAAATGCTAGTTAACTTGATGAGTTAAGGGGGCTGTGAACTCTCACAACATTAAATTGATACAGTGCTGTAACTTTTGATCTATGAATATGATGTATATAAAAGTATAAATTTTTGGAAAGGGAATGAGTCGGAGAATCCATTTTTGGTATCAAATTTTTACAAAAAATGCTGATTTTTAAAACTTTTGAATTATTAATATGATGTATATAAAAGTATACATTTTTGAAAGGAAATGAGTCGGAGAATCCACTTTAGTATCAAATTTCACAAATAAAATGCTGCTTTTTAAATTTGTGACAACAAAACACTTTACTCGGCTCAAAATGTGCTGCATTAGTAGCAAATTCAGTTTTTGGTAAAAAATGCTGAAATTGCAACAAATTCATCTTAATTAAATTCTCTATAGGAGGTTTTATTTTTAATATCTGATTTTTGTTGTTGAATAATTGAATATAAAGTGCCAAAAATTTGATTTTCCTGATTTTGGAGGTAAAAAAATCACATTTGTTTGCCTTATTTGGGCAATAATTCAAAAAAAATCAGCTTGAAGCTTGATAGTTCTCAAAAATTTATATTTACAAAATGAAGTAGCGTGTTGTCTCGCACAAGAAGTTGTCCTGATCACCAATTGTAGTTGAGAGTTAACCCTCGATACAATACAAATGTTATATACTTACTTATGCTAGGTGACGCTGGTCTTGGGAAATATATGTCCTAATTCAAAATCTAGTTTAGTTCTCATCAGGTAAAGTAATTATCGATATTTGCAATACACACGAGGAGGCAGTGATATTCGATAATTAAAATACACACGAGGCAGTTATATTCGATAATTAAAAAACAAGCGAGATAGCATAATATGTTTTTAAAAGGTATAGCTTTAGTGGAGCTAACGCTGTAACAAGTAAATATACTCTTTGCCTTATTTGTCCATTCAAATGTTAGCTTACTTCTCATGCGTTGTTAATGCAATACTCGATTTTAACAGAGCATGAGAAACATCGTAGTTTACAAAGTGACGGGGTTGTTCTAGACACCTCACAAATCAATTCCTAGTTTAGTTGTGAGTGAGTCGTGGGTTGTTGTGATTCTTAATATAATACACGCGATGCTGCATAATATTGGTAAATACACTCTATATCCTGCTAAAAAATAACCCTAACTCGAGATCACCACACGGCGACAGATTTCTTTTCCGACCCCCCCCCCAAATTCACCAGAAAGGTGAATACTCTATAGGTTCTGGTCAAAGTTTCCAAAAAGAGCCAACTCATAGTTATTTCCAAATGGAGCTAGCTCTTAACTGACCAATCACCATTGTGTAGTGAGCCCTTTGCCTACTTGGAACTTTACAGACAGCACTGCACACACGGCGCGCCATTTCCTAGCAGCAAAGTTGTATTCCAAAAAGGGCTTATGCGAAGACATTTAATTTGAGTTAATAAGTAGAATCAGACATTGTTTCATTATAAGACATGGACACTAGTGGAGACGAGCAGGTTTAATATCAACTCTAAGAAGAGGAAGAAATCACCAATTTTTTTTGGCAAAATGTATTTTGATACAACCCAACCCCCTCCCCCTTCAATGTGTTTGTTAAAACGAACACATTGGAGAGGGAGTGGGTTGGGTTGGAGGGGTGGTAAAGGGTGGATAGTAAAATAGAAACTTGGGGATATGACATTTGGAATGATATTGTGGGTACAATACTGTGTACAATACTGTAATTATAATGGAAATGCAAATGCAAATTTCAATGTTCAAGTAAAGATGTTTTTGTTGCACTTTAATAGGAGGGAGTTTTCGTGCCCATGCGTCGGATGGGTGGGTGTTGAAGGGTGTGTGAGTCGACAACGCATGTAATATGGTTGAAATTAAAATGGATATTCATTGTGCTGTTGAAATCAAATACATTTGGTTTCATATAAACAATGACTGTGAGTGTTCAGTAAATAATTTGTATTTTTTGGTTCATAAAGGCGCTAAATCCACTGTAAACGGAAAGATAAAGGATAACTTACGATTAAACGAAATATTCTAGATTTCATTAACAGTTGGGGTTTTTGTTACTGGCATACAAGCTAACATTTAAAGCATAATTTATTTAATCCAAAGTGAAATATGCCTATAATTAGAAATCTTTGTTTTTCTACTATTTCACTTATAATGAGTAAGCGCCTTTTGGAAATAAGCTCTTTATTTATTATACGTTAATATCATACAATTTGGATCGTCCCGATAGGATTCATACAGGATGTCTCTAAATGATTTATTTCTGGAAAAGTGCATTCATTTAGCTATCAATAGCATTGTTTGTGCTTATGATACTAACAACTTCATATATTTAGCTTTCATAATAATTTTGAAATTTAAAAATTGGTATTTTATTAAGATTTAGTTCGATTTTGATTAGGGCTATAGACGTTATTCTTAATTTGCGCATTTACGTCGAAGAGGGTTATGTGAACTGAAAACGAGGCCAGCGATTTAGACAAGACGAGAGTGCTGTAGTTTTTCAATGGAGTGAACTTTGCACTAATCATAAAGAAATCTTCATACTTCTGAGCTTTTCCATATTTGATCTTATTACATTCGTGAAATAAACTTGAACGTATAAACTTTTTATTTCTACTAGTTTGAAATGAAATGTTTGCTGGTAACCAACACTATCTAGGAAAATGTAGAAGATCACAGTTCATTATATTGCGGTAAAAGTACGAGATTGTAATGTTTATCGGAGCACTAATTGCTCTGAGCATGCTCAGTTGGATTACACTCCCTCTTTTTTACGTAAATGCGTCAATTAAGAATAACGTCTATATGAGCAGACTAATGTCCGGAATGTCGGAAATATGTGAGTTCATACATGTATAAGCTAAAGACCAGTTTCCACATGGCATTAATGTAAAACGTAGATATATTGATATTGAGCCGGACGTATAGTTAAGAATTTGATATTGGAGTCTAGATTGTATATTAAATTTAGGACAGTTATATATATGTAGGTCAGGCATAGCCTATCTATTATTAAAGGTAATCAATCTAATCGAGTTAATGGTATTAATAAATTATTTTGATATTAATGATCATTTACGAGCATTTAATGCCATGCATATAGCCTAGTAATAATTTCAATAATGATAGGCTTCACTTGGTTTAAGCCTTTTTGCAAAGATGGGACACTGATCACATTCAGCAAACGATGTAGGTGAGTACTGACACGATTCACCAGAATCATTGGAGGACTTTTGGCGCGATTCCACTGGTATTAGATTCACATGTTTTACACATGTGACATTCACCTTTGGCCCTAAAGCGAGGTCAAAGGTCAATTAGACATCTCCGCTGGCAAGGATGTCCACCTAAGTTATATTATTCTAGAAATGTCATGGAACGTGATGGTATATAACTCCCTGTACAAACTGCATGGACCCATGCTCCCATGCTAACAGCTAGAATAATTATTTCAATCTAAGTAGACATGATATGGCCACCAACTTGAAAGAAGTAGATATAGCACCCGTGCAAGTTTATTTATACAGAAAAGATATTGACTGCACTAAACAAACTGTGTTAGTTAAACGCAGTGTAAATTCAATTCAACTTAATTTATTCAGCAAAAATGAATACATAAAAAGTGAGGAAGAGGCTAGGAGCCCCAACAGAAACCCTGATAAGCGGGCTTATAAAATGCGGACCCTTAAGGGGGCTGTCAAGTGTCGTTGTATGAATTTGTCAAGCACTGTAACTTTCAAACTATTTATGTGTTGTACATAAAAGTATACACTTTTTTGAATGAAATGAGTCGGGGAATCCATTTTTCGTATCAAAAATCGTGATTTTTATATTTTTGCCCAAAAATGCCTCTTTTTTGCCTAAATTTTATTAACAACCTAACAAAATAATTTTTAGGTAAAAAATTCTAAAATTTTACAGAAAGCATCTTAATTCAATTATCTAGGACACTTTTTTTTTTTGCCTTTAAATTTTTTAGTTTTGAAATTATTGACCAAAAAGTGCTAAAAATGTGAATTTTGGGATAAAATATCTCAAAATTCACATTTTTAGGACTTTTTTGTCAATAATTTCAAAACTAAAAATTTTAAAGGCAAAAAAAAAAAGTGTCCTAGATAATTGAATTAAGATGCTTTCTGTAAAATTTTAGAATTTTTACCTAAAAATTATTTTGTTAGGTTGTTAATAAAATTTAGGCAAAAAAGAGGCATTTTTGGGCAAAAATATAAAAATCACGATTTTTGATTCAAAAAAGTGTATACTTTTATGTACAACACATAAATAGTTTGAAAGTTACAGTGCTTGACAAATTCATAAAACGACACTTGACAGCCCCCTTAACACAGAAAAATGAATGATAGCATTTAAAGAACTAAAAGGACAAGGGATATAAAAAAAACCTAAGCAAGACCATACAAAACATTACACAGACACTACCTGATAAAAACAAATAAACAAACAAATTGAACAAGTCAACAGAAAGAGATGCAAATACATATACGTAACCATGGTAACAGGATACAAACGTTGCCAAGGAACAGTATATCAATTGCGGGCTCGTTAGCGTCGCCAGATCGGGTCAATCAGTTTATGCTGCGGTCTTCTGAATAAAAAAATGTACAGTTCGATTTAAAGAGAGTATTGCACTAAATCGGTATCAAGTTAAGTGACATTGTCCCTAAAAATCAAGTTTTTGTTGGCAGACATACAAATATGAATTTCCTTTATACTTTGGTCATTGATAGACCTTTGGTCAATAAACACTAAAATGGAACTTTTTTTTGTTTTTTGCCTTCGTTGCCATGACAACGACACATATTAGAATTTTCATGGTTTTTAACAATTTTTTTCAATTTTCCAGAAATTAAAAACTGCTAATTTACACATATCATTTTGAACAAACAATACAACCAGGATTTTATTTTCATTCAAAAAATATAACCATACACGTCTCAACTTTCATTCCATGCAACAAAAAAACTTGTGCAAATTGTATTATGGGATATACCATTATTTGAAAAAGGGGTGTTTTTCATAATAAATCGTGTGAAAAAAATACACCTTCGTAAATTAATCACAACTAGCAAAGTGGTGTTTTTTTTGCATTCACCTTCTACAAATGAAAGCTTGAGGGATGTCTGAATAATAATATATAAAAATATCCATGGGTAATTCATACCTGTTGGAACAGTGTTGCCAGAAAGTGTTGACTTTTTCCAAAAAAAATCGGTATTACATGGTATGAAAATACACATTTAATTTCAGCAAACTATTTAATAAATCATCCTTGTTATGTCTAAAATAGAGAACATCTATTTTTGGATCAGGGATAATGTTGCTCATGTTTCAAAGTGCATATTAAAAAAAAGGTGTTGCCAGGTAGGTTGAGTTTTAACTTTATTCATGGCAGAACAGACTCGTATTAAATAAACAGAATTCTTCTTAAATCTGCTTTTGACAGCTACATCCATTTACTGTATCACTATAAGTGATGTTTATTCACATTCATGTGTGAATAACAAAAGGTTTTTGGAAAGGTATTAACCTCTAGTTTCAGAATATGGCTGATAGCAAATTCAAAGCGGTAGCTTTATATGAGTTTTTAGCCATTTTCAAAATGGCCGCCAAAATGCCAACATAAAGCACACTAATAAACTTATGATGAATTTTGGAAACTCTGTTGGATGTAAATAACGCAGTCTTGTATGTATTAGACCACTAGACACTCATATCCAGAACTTTTGCTTTGTTAACACATCAAAATCCAAGATGGCCGCCAAAATGGCCGCCAAAAATGGTAAAATTCCATATATTGGCATATATAAACCAACACGTATGATCAGAGTATAGTTCTAACAATGGGATGTATATGTTAGACAATAGAAACTCATAACTCGTATTTTTGCATTGTTAACATACTTTGAAACCAAAATGGCCGCCAAGTTGATGGCCAAAATGATCACAAATTGTCAAAATTCCATAAAATAGCATAATATCAACCATAATGCATGACGAAAATATAATTTTAATGATGGGATGTATGTATTGGACTACTAGTAACGCATATACAGTATTCTTGCTTTGATAACTTAGTACAAAATCCAAAATGGCTGCCAAAATGGCCCCCAAAGTGGTTCCCGAAGTGGCTGCAAAAATTGTCAAATTCCATAAAATGGGATAATATCAACTTAAATGTATGATGAAAATATAGTTTTAATGATGGGATGTATGTATTAGACCGCCATCCAAAATGGCCCCCAAAATGGGTCCCAAAATGACTGAACAAATTGTTGGAATTCCATAAAATGGGCTAATATCACCCAAAATGTATGATGAAAGTATAGTTTTAACATTGGGGTGTATGTATTAGACCACTAATAACTCATACCCACTATTATTTGTATTGTAATAACATACTTTAAATCCAAGATGGCCACCAAAATGGCCGCTGTAAATGTAAAAATAGTCTATATACATGAGTGTATGATAATCCAAAATAGATATTGTGAGAGTGTATATTACATCAAATCCACCAAATAGATGTTCTAAACTGGTAAGCTATTGCTTTTAGAAATAAGGCCCACATCTGTGACAATTTTGATTCCAATCACTTTCCAAAATGGCAGCCAGAATGGTTCAGTTGATGTTAAATGACCTAAAACAATTGTTTTGTATTGTAAATGAACACACAATTGTTTTGTATTGTAAATGACCGGTACTATGTAATACCAATACCCCCAAATTGAATGGGACAGCATTCACTACATGCCTATGATAAAGCCTAGGGGCTGTAGATCTAGTTTTAGTATTCTAAAATATCCAAGATGGCTGTAAAAGGTTAAAATAGCTGAAAAACAGTGTTAGTTTATTGTTAGTATTACATTATATATATATGATCACATTATTATATCTACAGCTTTTAAGCCATCCAGTAAATGTGTTTGTATATGTGACAAGGATGATTGAATTGTATAGACTCCATTTCGACAATTTCATGTTATTAAGATGGGCATTATAATGAACATTTCATTAAAATTATCTCCAAATGGCCAAAATAATTACCACGGGTGGCCACCAATTGATAATAATATATATGACCAGAATAAAAAAAATGGAGTCTATACCATTTAATCATACTTTGTCACCTACAGATACGTTTACTTGGTGGATTAAAATCTATATATATAATCTTTTGGTCATATCTAATGTAACACTAGCAATAAAACTAATACTGTTTTTCAGTTATTTTAACATTTTGCAGACATCTTGGATACTTTAAAATACTCAAACTAGATCTACAGCCCCTAAACTTGATCATAGACATATATTAAATGCTGTCTTATTAGATTTGAGGGTATTGGTATTACATAAAATGGTCATTTAAACAATTGTTTTAGGTAATTTAACATAAACTTAACCATTCTGGCAGCCATTTTGGAGAGTGATGCAGAATCAAAATTGTCAAAGAGGTGAGCCTTATATCTAAAAGAAAAAGCTTAGCAGTTTTAGAACATACTATTTGGTGAATGTGATATAATATACACTCTTACAATGTCTATTGTGGATTATCATTCACTCATGTAGACTATTTTAACATTTACAGCGGCCGTTTTGGTGGCCATCTTGGATTTAATGTACGTTATTACAATGCAAATATACTGGATATGAGTTACGAGTGGTCTAATGAATACATCCCGATGTTAAAACTATTCTTTCTTCATACATTTTGGTTGATATTATACCATTTTATGGAATTTCGACAATTTGTTTAGTTATTTTGGGATCCATTTGGTGGCCATTTTGGATTTTTAAGTATGCTAACAAAGCAAAAATACTAGATATGAGTTACTAGTGGTCTAATACATACATCCCATCATTAAAACTGTATTACATCTTACATTTAGGTTGATATTATCCCATTTTATGGAATTTGACAATGTTTGCAGCCACTTCGGGAACCATTTTTGGGCCACTTTGGCAGCCATTTTGGATTTTGAACTATGTTAACAAAGCATGAATACTGGATATGAGTTACTAGTGGTCTAACACATACATCCCATCGTTAAAAATATATTTTCATCATACATTTCGGTTGATATTATGCTATTTCATGGAATTCTGACCACTTTTTACCATTTTTGGCCATTCATTTGGCGGCCATTTTGGTTTTAAAGTATGTAATCAAAGCAAAAATACTAGATATGAGTTTCTAAGGGTCTAACACATACATCTCATTGTTAAAACTATACTCTGATCATACATGTTGGTTTATATGCCAATATATGGAATTTTATCATTTTTGGTGGCCATTTTGGCGGCCATTTTGGATTTAGATGTGTTAACAAAGCAAAATATCCGGATATGAGTGTCTAGTGGTCTAATACATACAGTACAGCTTTATGTACACCCAACAGAGTTTCCAATATTCATCATAAGTTTATTAGTGTGCTTTTTGTTTGCATTTTGGCGGCCATTTTGAAAATGTGCTGATAACACACAGAAAGCTACCGCTTTGAATTTGCTATCAATCATATTCTGGTTTCATGGATCCATACCAATACAAAAATCATTATTAGCCTTACTCCCTCGACATGGTACTGACCGACCCTACGGGCTCATGGACATTAATATGTTTACTATACTCAACATGGCATATGTTGCAATATTGCTAATTTGAGGTAAAAAAAGAGAACTCTAGCAACTTTAACAAGTACATTTCATATTATTTTATTGCAAACATTCACAAAACAAGTAATATCTTCAATATATCTCCTAATCAACGCTTATGTATATGTAATTCACTGTTTAATTGTCCGTTTTTCGATAATAGGCATTTTAAGATTTTTCAAAAAAATCTTTCTGGAAACACTGCTGCCATGTTTAAAGATTACCCACACTTTTCTCATTGAAATTCAATTGAGCAACATTGTTACTCTCTACATGCAAAATATCTTTGAAAAAAAAGTGCCACTTTCAGGGTTAACGGTGATTAGATTTGGCTAATAATTGATAGTTTGTAAAAGGGACGAAACACCCCTATTTGGAAACATGGTATAGTCCAATTGCCAATACCAAGATTTTTTTTTAAATATGGATTAGTTTGACTGTGGACTGCCCTTTCATATATAAAAACAAGAATTTGTAAAAAGTATTTTGTATGCTACAAATGTGGGATCCAAGTTGAGCTAAAATTAGCATTTAAAACAGCAAAAAATGAGAAAAATCATCAAATTAATGGAATTGCCCGTTACCATGGTAACATACATGTGACACCAATTTTTTTTCCATATTTGTTGACTTTGACCATAGGTCCATCCATGCACAAGGTATGAAGAAAATTCATATTTTTCAGTCTGCCACATTTTTCAACATTTCCTTGATTCTTACTGAATATGGTTCTTAAATGGCACTGGGTAAGTTGTGTGCCGTTTGAGTTAGAGATATTATTTGAATATTGGGGTAGTTTGTTATAGCATAATGAAATAGTTTTTGTATTGTTCTTAACATTCAAAAATATAAATGTTAAATGTAACATGGAAAAGGCTGTAATAAACACCCCTTTATCAGAAATGGTCAGAAATTGCGCAAAAATAGTGGGCACTGTTCTTGAACTTTAATGACAATATTGACGATATTGCGTGGATTGTTATTAAAATTGAGACTGTTCTACGTGTTCACAAGTGGAAAACGTAATTAATTAAGCATCCATTCAAGCTAATACGCCAGACGGATGTCCCGTTGAAATAGACACAAACTTATCAAACAAGTGCCCAGATATTGATCCATGAAGATACCGGACGGTTCCTACAAAATATCTAGAACACGATATGCATTTTGTAAGTGTCAGTGAAATAAAAAAATGCGGAAGAGTGTTAATCAGATAATAATTCGGAGTCCATTTCTACATAATCCTGTAAAATAAATCCCGTATTCCATGTTATATTTTCGGTACATACCGTAATTATGAAGTCAATCGTCTCATCAGAAACTCAGTCAATGGTATTAAGCTACAATACTGAAGTACAGGCTGTAACAAAAAAAAGGTTATACAGTTTTGAAAAAAATATTAAAAATATCTCCCGTAAAATGTCTGTTTCGAGAGTTAATGGCATGCAACGGGAATCTTCTCAGCTTCTCAGCTTTCGAATAAGCTTTGTTTCATGACAATCATGACAATCGATGGTCGGTAAGCAGCGATATGATCAATTGTCTAAAGTAGTCATAAAATCACCTGGGCCACTTTGGTGTAATCAATGGTAAAACCGCTGGGATGAATATGAATGGAATCGAACCAGGAACATGGCAGTAGAGTGCTCTTGTTAGACAACAATGATTCATTTCAAGTGGTTAAAAGTATTACAAAGAAGATTAGGTCTTTACAAATACACTTTATTTATTTTATGAATTTATTTATTCAAATGAAATAAAACAATTTGAAAACAAATTATATTGTTCTCGTTAATGTTCCTTGCATGATACCCTAACCATTTAATTTATACAAGATATAATATTGTATGATATTGTGAAAGTGGTCCAACCCGATTTCTAGACGACTTAGTAGATTAGTCATAAATTTGAAACGCAAGTAGTTAAAAAGACCAATTAAAATGATTCTGGTAGCCAAAACTGAACTTAACACAGAGTGCAAAAGATTTCGACATTGCATAATTTTAACAAAGGATTAAAAATAAACTTGCGATTGTATAACTTTTTTTTGTTACAGTCTGTACAGTCAAAACAAGAAGAATCGGACCAGGTAATAAATGCGATGATAGCTCTAAAAGTTTAAGTCCTACATAAACATATTAGATTAAAGTTGTTGAGATACTTCTCCACTTAAATTTGAGATAGTACACGCTATGAATAGTTGATTATTGAGGAAGTTACAATCCCGAATGTAAGGTCAAGTCTGATTTTCATTTTCATATTTTCATTTTTCAACACGGGGATTCATACCGGCAAATATTAATTACTGGTAGTGAGTGGTAGTGCTAATTCACCAGTCGATGCCCAGGTTGTTGGAGAGTCGGCCGGCCGCATTGTTACGGTTGATCAATACGGCACACACGCTTTACCTGTCATACTCTACCCGTGCTGAAAAGAAAAATGTCAAAATGAAAATCAGACTTGACCTTATGTTTGGGATTGTAACTTCCTCAATAATCGACCATTCCTAGCGTGCAATATCTCAGATTATAGAGGGGAAATTTCTCAACAACCTTATAAATAAATATGTTTATGTAGGAGTTATACTTTTAGAGTTATCAACGGTTTTTATTACCTGGTCAGTTACTTATTGTGTTGACTGTATATGACAATTAAAATAAGGTAATAATGCTGTCTATGAGATATAAATGTCCCTTTAAAAACTACCCTATATTATATCTGGATTATCTTAATGCCATAAAGTCGTTATAATATTACTTAGTCAAGGTAGAATAATAATATCAATCTAGCTATCTAGATAATACGATCAGCAAAACTAAAAAACTAGATCTATCGCAATAAAGTATAATTAATTTATAAAGAAGGAGCTATTGATTGCACTTAACAAACTATGTTAGTTTAACTCAAAGTATATTTCATGATCAAATGCGTGTTCGTTAGCGTCAAACTGGGTCAACCAGTTTGCGCTGTTCTGTTTAGTTGGATTATAAGAGCGCACTGCACTAAATTACTCCTTGTTGGTGTCAAGCAAAATTGCAATTAGTTGTGTGTCCTTAATATTAGGAGATATTAAGTTAGTATGTTATGCATTTGTTATATTTCGCTCTTAAAATAAAAATAAATCACATCGAAAAGCTGTAATGAATACTATTCATCGCAAACGGTCAGAAATTTGGCGGGGTTGCTAAAAAGGAGAGTGAATTCCTGTCCTTAAAGCGTATTCATGGAAATGGCATCGGTAACGTAATTTTGATTGGAGCCAATCATCTCGACGAAGCTCAGTCAATGGTATTAAACTACATTATTGAAGTATTTATGACAAGTAAAATATGTCAATAATGATGTCAACGGGAAATAAATTCATACTATTACTTCCGGATTATTAACTTGAATATATATAATGACATTTGGTCGTAATAATATTGCCAGCAGAATAAAAGAAATAGATCTAGTACAGTAATAATTCAAAGTTTAGACCTTCCGAGAAAGGGAATCGTTACTCTGAGTTTCATGCCAATAGCTATTAAATCGTCAGAGTATTTCAATTGCACTAAACAAACTATGTATTAAGTAAAACGCAGCGCATACTTCAAGATCAATTGCGTGTTCGTTAATGTTAAACTGGGTCGACCAGTTTGTGCTGTCTACTGAAAAACAAATGTATAGTTCGATTAATGGGAGCGCTTCACTAAATTGGTTTCTAGTAAAATGTCAGGTTTCGTGACCTTTATATTAGGAGCTAATTCGAACATGAGAGTAGTATTTTATGACTTATAAATGAAAGAGGTATTGTATTTCGTTTGTGTAACAGGCTCTTTCATCGCGCATATATTAATAATTAGCCATGTTTGAAAATGTTTCTTCTATTGCATCATATTCATGTTTAAAATCATGGTTGTCATTTAAATCTTCTGTGTCATATTAATATGTTCAGCCCATTGTTTTATTTTCTGTGCATTTGATCATTAACCGTTTTGATCATCAAAATAGTTTTAATTACTTGTTCTAGTATCATAATTGTATTATTTGTTTCTAGTTTTGACCCTGTCTGTGTCTGTACTCCCTCTGTCCATCCCTTGCTGGCACCAGTCATCTGCCTAGTAACACCATGACCCTATACTCTGACTTGACCTGTGTATTTACTGTCCACCACATGTGACCTTGTTTACTTCCTGTCTATCTTCCCCAATGCATTCCCCCATGTGCTTCAGTTCCACACTTCTCTCTATCAAGGCAGGACCTCCACCGTTGGGCCTCTCCACCATTTTGTGTTCCCCTTTGTGTTTTAAACCAGCACTACTCGCCAATAAGTAGGATCGCCATCGCTGGAATTGTTCGTGTGTTCCCCCGTTATATGTCTTCAAGTTCAACCATCGTTTGTTTTATGTTTTATCGGATTATTAAATTGCATTGACAGTGTACATCGTCGTCTAAGTTTTATACTTTATGCTGTCGTGAAGTTCATCTATAATATTGTAAAAGCCCCCACGGTCCTTGGTCAACCCCTCTTCATCTACAGTTTGTTATTGTAAAACCCCAACTCTGTTACATTTGTACACAGATAGTCAATTGTAACATTGAAAAACAAAAATGCTGAATCTTCAACATCGAAACAGCTGTAATGAACACTGTTTGCCGGAAACGGACAGAAATTGGGCGTGGTTGCTAAAAATGAGATGGCGATTTACCGGTACTTTAATGACATCACTTACGGTATTGTGTGGATTATTCTCAAATGTATAGAAAGTATGAGACCGCTCTGCACCTTTTTCATGTTTACATGAGTGGATACTCTAGTTAAGTAGGTGACACCTTTCGGGCTCATTGATAGATGTGTCCTATGGAAATAGACACCCAAATATCCATCGAGAGTCCAAATGTAGTTGGAAGATACCGTTAAAGGCCCAACCAAAAAATCCAGATGTTAAACACATTACAATAATGTGGTCTCAGATACTACTGAAAAGCTCCGAGGGTCTAACTACATCAACTGTGTCCCTAAACATGGTCAAGGTTTGCATGAAATATTTATGTGTATGAAAAATTTCACGACTGGCTAGGATTAGTGAAATTGTCATGCTCACAAGCTTTTAGTTTTCTTATTAGACATTATTAGAAATGTGTACATTTGTAAACATTTCATGATGTAAAAATGTGGGTTCTTCTGCATCGTGAACATTTTGATGCCACGAAAAAATAGTGCTTACTTTAGAATAAGCCTATGTGTCCTTGTTGGGTAGCACTGTGTTACATAATGATATGGTGAACTGTCACTACAAATTACTCTGTACACATCATGTTCTGGTGGACCATGGATATGTCACTCCATTTCCATGGGAAACGGGGATTTTATGGTTGGGGCTTTAAAGTCCTTTGAATATCTAAGACAAGATAATTTGCACTTTGCAGTATCGGTTGACTGAAGAATTTAGCATTAAGCCCCTGAGAACTACCGGCCATTTGGTTAAAAAGATGGATACATCATTTATTGCACCAATGAGAGACATTGTTAGAATAATTGTATCCCTGATAAAGATGGGAGTGAAACATCTTACAAGCTGCATTTTAATTGGCTATTCATATGAGTACATCTTGTAATAAACCAATCAGAACCACTGTAAGATAGACAGGTAGACCCCAGGGGGTTAAAGCTAGTCGGGGTGGACTTCAAAATCATTGGCGGACTGGTTACACAGAAGTGGGTCGATCAGTTTGCGCCATCTATTGACAATCGCAGGCTTATTTATCATCTGGTAAATTTCCATCCTTTACTCATTACATATTTTATTATATTATCGGTACATACCGTAATTATGATGGAAGGAAATCAATCTCATCGGAAGTCGTCAGTGAATGCTATCAAGTTACATTACTGAAGTATATGACAATTCAAATATGTTATTATCGATATCAACGGGAAATAAATGTCTCGTGAAATGACAGCCCTGGATTATTTCCGGATTATTTACTTGAATATATAATGACATTTAGTCGTAACAATATTGCCGGCTTCATGAAAGAAATAGATCTAGTACAAGTAGTATTTACTTACAGGGGTTATTGATTGCACTAAACAAACTATGTAAAGTAAAACGCAGCGCATAATTTCTAAATCAATTGCGTGTTCGTTAGCGTCAAACTGGGCCAACCATTTTGTGCTGTCTCATGAATAACACATTTTTAGTTCGATTTAAGAAAATACTGCCCAAGTCGGTTTCTGTATGGTAAAATGGCAGTCAGTTTTGCGTTCTTAATATCAGGGATAATTTTGAACATAACCTGGTGATCAACCAATTTACATGAATATACAAAATATGGTGTTTTATTGTAGCTCTGAATCAAAAAAGACATAAAATTCTGAAAGAGACACAAAGAAACACAGACATTTTACTATGTTTTAACTGATAGGCCTTATCACGATGGATGAATTTGAATGCATTATTACTAGTTTTATAATGAGTATGATAATTAACCGATATCAATATCGCTATAATTTTCAATACCATCAATTATAATCACTGTTCTTAATGGTCGTCACGATAACATATTTTGCTGTTCATTATATATATTTAAACAGTAAATTCTGTGAATGAATTTGATTATGCTATGAATACAGAATCCAACTTGTCAGTGCCAACGCACAAGTGAATAATGCTGTATACTTACTATACTAACATTTTGTGTTTTAAACCCCGCAATTGACACATTTTTTAAAGATGATCACTTCACAGTTTGCACACTCTCACAACTCGCATTCAAATTTGTAAATTTGGCAAAAAAATGCGAGGTAAAAAATTACATTTTTGGCACTTTTTTAGTCTATAATTCAAAAAAAAATTAGATATTAAAAAAACCGTCCTAGGGAATGTTATCAGGATTAAAATAAAACTAGTATGACAAAATATGACACAATACATTTTTAGTTATCTTTTCCAAACCTAAAATGGATCAAAAAACGTGTTTTATAATTTTCCCCAAAATGGTCATGATCATAGTTGGATTCATTGAACCCTTTTCTGCAAAAAAAAATGTATACTTTTATATAGATTAAATGAATAAATAAGAAGTTATTGCAGTTTAACGGAGGCTGAGGGTCCACACCCTTAAACAGGGGCACATAAGTAAGTGGAAAATGTATTCAATTAATTAGCACCCATTCCAACTAATTCTCCAGACAGATGCCCAGTGGAAAAGACACCAAAATACCGATCGCGTGCCCAGATATTTTGAAGATACCGTTAAAAGTCCTTCAAATTTCTAGACCCTGATAATACACATTTTGCAGTGTCCGTGGAATGAAAAATACGGCATTAAAACTAGATGTAGTCGGGTGAACCTCAAACATATTGGCGGATTGGCTGCGTCGACGTGGGTCGATCAGTTTGCACCCGGGGGGGGGGGGGTACTTTCGCCAAATCGTACAAGGATGTGCCTGCCGGACTTCGAAAATTTGACTTTCTCTATACCTATTTATTTTCGGGTCAATTTCCCACCCATCAATATACCAATTTTGTTAGAAAAGCACCCAATTTTGCACAAATTGGGTGCTTTTTACAAAAAATGCCTCAAAATACACCCAATTTATGCCAATTGGGCGCTTTTGTCTGTGATGAAAACATCCCATCGCTATAACAATTTTTGCAAAAAAAGCACCCCAAAGGCAGGCACATATACGTGTAACATCTCAACCCCGGAGTTTGCACCATCTATTGAAGATTCATCATCTGGAGTAAATTTCTATCCTTGAAACTAAATCACGTATTTTATTATATTATCTGTACAAACCGTAATTATGATTGAAGGCAATCATCTCGTCGGAAACTCCGTCAATGGTATTATCTATTATAAGCTACCTAATTGTAGTGTATGACAATTCCAATATGTTATCAATGATGTCAACGGGAAATAAATGTCTCTTGACATGACTACCCTGGATTATTTATGAATTATTTACTTGAATAGTAATGACATTTAGACGTAATGATATGTAATACTAAATGGTGGAAATAATCATTGGGTACTCAATTATGGCCAGCAAAATAAATGAAATAGATATTCATAATACAAGTACTAGTATTTATATAGAGAAGATGTTGATTGCACTAAGCAAACTAAAGTAAAACGTAACGTGTAGCGTCTAACTGGGTCAACCAGTCTGCGCTATCTCCTGAATAACAAATGTATAGTTAGATTAAGAGAGCACTGCACTAAACTACTCCTTGTCAGTCAGAATGGCAGTAATTGTTGAGATTTTTTTTTTGAGATTACGTGAACATCGGTGTACTTTGTTATGAACAAAAATGGAAGAGGCGTTAACCCCCCCCCCCCCCCCCCAAAGAGGAGTGTTATTAATAGTCATCACTTTTCTTAAAGGAAGGGTCCCGCAAGCACAACATTGAGCATTATTTGTTAGAAAAATAATTATCAAGGCTAAAGTACATAATTAAATAGAACAAAACACCATACTAGTCACAAAAATGAATAAAAACAGCCATCACTCAACATGCAATTTTTAAAATTCGCGGCGATCGAAAGTCCCCGTGTCGATGAAGTCATGGGTATCGGTGCTCAAATTTGCGCATGTGCATTGTATAATTACTGACATCATCGACAATGGGACTTTTGGTCGCCGAGAATTTTAAAAGTGCATGTTGAGAGATGGCTGTTATTATTAATTTTTGTGACTAGTATGGTGTTTTGTTCTATTTAATTACGTAATTTAGCCTTGATAATTATTTTTAGTTTTTATTTGATTTTGTCATAAGTGTGGTGTTATGTTCTTTTTAATTACAAAAGTTGGGCTCGATAGTTATGTTTCTAATATATAATGTACACTTTTATGCTTGCGGGACACCTCCTTTCTTTAGAGCATTATACATTCACACACGTCAATACATAATGTTATATAAGTGTAACAGTTTAAATATCAATGTTAATTTGTATCGGAATATGCTAATTGCATAGGTGTATTCATACCCTTCCTGATCAGCCTAATAAGAAATAACAAAATGATCATACTGAGTAGATACATGTGTATTGGATGGTACATGTAACATTGTCATGGGAACGAATTTGGCCCAACGAATATTGATGGTCACTCAAGACTGCGCCCCGCGTTGGACCCTTGGTTTTGATGGTCTGGAAAAGATCTATGATTATATCTGTAATAGTAACACGAAAAAAACCCCGAACATATTGCAGAGATTTTACGTGATTGAATAATTATTTTGTTACAAATGTTAATTGTTGCAAATGCAATTTGAAATGAGGCAAAACCAAATCGAAATATATAAAATATGATCATATTGTTTAATAAGTGTAGTAATGCTTATTGCTGCTGATTTCTCGGCATCAATGTGAAAACACTATTCGTATTGAAAAGCTATTACACAATAACATCTGGTTTGCGTTTTGTACTCTCGCCCAATATATACATGGAAGTTGGCTAACAATAATACACGAATAAGAGCGTCATCGTTCTTTGTGCGTGTAAAATAACCAATAGGGGCGTTATATCGATATCTCTTATAATGTGACTAGTTTCCATCAAAGATAAAGTTGGATTTGTTTCCAGAAACGTGTAATAATATTACATTGGTATGTATATAGTAAGTAAAAAATAGTTAGATAGAAATAAAACACACATATATTTTCGATTCGTTAGTAAAACTAGCCTGTTTATGTTTATCGGTCGGTAACTGAAAGTAGGTTGTAACAAGATCAACGTTTGTTTTGAAACTTGTGATGGCGCTGCTGTTACTCGGCTGCTGCCTTGATAACATAAGCGCTGATGTAAAGATTGTAGTCTAACTATTATATATTCTGATACTTCTAGCCGAAAAATTGAGACTACCATGTAAAAATGGCGGGAAGGTTTCATCAACTTCTGGCTGCCTACACTTGGCGGGAATAATAAAAACACCATTAGTGTAGCCAGGGGGCAAAGTACTCCCCCCCCCCCCCCCCCCTCCCCCTCCCGAGACAAAAATTGAAAAGAAAAATCGGGCTAAAACGAATACAAACCCTGCTAAATCAGCACATTTTAGACCATTTTCATCTTCCGATCGGGGAAAAAATGGGCCTTGCCCCTTTGGAATGACCAGGATGGCTATACGCTACTGTAATTATTAGAGACACCAACTATGCCCAGAGCCAATTCGAAGATATCGCGATTAAATTTCGGCACGCTATACAGTATAATTAAATAGAAGACATTCAAACAATCTCAGTGTCACTAGGTGGGGCAAGATAGGTATTGAAGTTAAATTGGTGAGCACAATACCAAGTGCCCTCAAATCATTCTTGAATGTGTGTCAAATCCTCCTTTTCCTTAAAAACCAGCAACCCAACAACCGGTACTTAATATTGTGGGACACGCACACAGATCCCCAGGAATAAAACCCGTTGAGACAACCAGGTAATAAGTAGGAGTTAAATAATCATTCCATCCTTGTTGCGCAATCACTTTGACCTACTTTCTATCAGGCAATGGGATTTCGCTTTTTTTTCTGTTCGAAGACCGAAAGTAAGAGCGTGTTATTAGTGGTTTGTTTATCTCGAACGTGCCTTGAGTAGGGATAGTCAAAGAGCTATTTAGCTCATTACAGATGCAGGTACTCAAAGAAGATAATTCCTTAGTCAACACCAGCGTGCTTCACTTTCATCACGGGGCTAGTTAATTTCTATCGCCGGGGTGAAAGGAGCCATAGTCCTCTATAGGAGCTATAGTCCGGCGTCCATAGACATACACTAAAATAAAGCGCGAAACTAGTTTGTCAAATCCTCCTTTTCCTTAAAAACCAGCAACCCAACATCCGGTACTTAATATTGTGGACGTTGCATGTAGAGATGAGTGCCCTATATTTTACTGTACAGGCCGGACTATAGCTCAGGGGACTATATCTCCTTCTACACCGTTCTACTGGTTCTCATTGACATCACATCAAGGTATTTCAATTGTTGAAAATTATTGAAATTGTAATGGGAGTGTTTTTAAGAAAATCACGCTGCAATGCAGGAAGTTATATCACTATTTTACAAGTCTCTCACTGTTTGCCTTGCCCTCTAGAATATCAATATCACATTTATGTGGGATGACCGACAACCTCTATGGGCTGAAACTGTGGGCATTTCTAAAGACTGTTGATTTGGAAGTCTAGTGAGCTGAACACTTTCCACGCGGGTTTTAGTCTTACCATATTCAAAACAAGATTTTTCAGAAACCTCTCTCAACTTTTAAAGTGTATCTCAAGAATTGCCTAACAATACTAGGTATGTTTGTACTTATCATAATGCAATTATCACGGTAATTCCCAATATGGTGATGGAATTCAATAACTTTGACATTTTTGAAACAGTTTGTGAAATGTCGGAATGTTGTCTGCAGACGCCTGCCGCGTGGAAAGCGTTAATCTGTAAATTACTTGAGAATAATTGTGAACATTTCCTATGGGGCTAAGCATGCTGGACTACTTAAATATTCTTCCTCTGGCATCTGATACGGCTATACACCATTGAGAAAAAGATACATTAGGCCAAAATAAAATCGTGCTTCAACATAAATGTGGAACTGTAATATAGGATGTATTCCTTGTTACATCTTTTGATATGACGATCGTTCTGACCCCTCTAGTTCTGACCCCCCCCCCCCCCCCCCCCCCCCCCCCCCCATGACTGGGTGATGATGTATCTCGACTATCATGCGGCCGGCACAGGTTCAATTCCCGGGGACAGTTTTTTTTTATTTAACCCCCTTCCATGTTCTTCGTTCCATCCTCACCACGGGACAGTTTCAGCCCAAAAAGGTTACGCGTTACGATCATCCCACATAAATGTGAAATTGATATTCTAGAGGGCAAGGCAAACAGTGAGAGACTTGCAGAATTCCGATATAACTTCACGCTTTGCAGCCGGATTTTCTTTAAAACACTCCCATTACAATTTCAATAATTTTCAACAAAATAAAATACACTCAATAGGCAACATCTAAATTATTACTGATATTGTCCTATAATGATAGTGGTGAATTTGTGTAGTTCTTATTGTTACGTTATATTTTGTCTCAGTGCACAGCAATTCTAATTGCTTGTAAGATACACTACCTCAAGTGTATACAAAGAAGTAATAAACGTGGCTTGTTATACACAACCTACATCATGTGTGCTTCGTAATTATTATATGGTGTCAGAAAACACGATATTGACATCAAAAACCAGACTCTCATCAAGTCATCAGGGTGAATGATGTCAATAAAAGAACTCAACTACCTCCACAAGGAAGGTTTGACGTATAAAAAAATAAATTAAGCCTGTACTTTAACTTTGAAAAGTTGAAGCAATGCACAAAAATCGCCAAGGTGCAAAATTTTGAACCTTTGTCATGTCAACAAGTGACGACCACCAGACGACCGTACGCAAGCTGGTGAATGGAAACAGTATCTGCTGGCTATTAGTAAGCCTAATCATGAACTAAAGGACCCTAAACCTATTCAGAATTGATTAAAAAATCAACTTTGTATAGCATTAGAGAAGACTCTGACCTATTTCACGCGAAATCAACTCGGATTGATTTTATTAATATTGTAATACAATAGTATACCTTGAATTGAGGCAGAGTAGCAAAGATACACCTCGATCGGAATATCGAGGCGCGTACATGAAATGCGACATTACATTACGCGTCATTAACACAGCAGATTACACCTCAAACGCACGCATGCTTGCTGAGGCGCGGACACGCACTGACATACATTACATACGTACACAAAGCAAGAGCCATACTCTACAAATAGCTGTCTCGGTTACGCAGACTCTAGATTAATATTAGTTTTACCAGCACAGTTCAACATGGCATCGTCAAATAAGCCCACTATGAACTGGAATGCCGGTGATTTGCCGAAAGAATGGAAGCGCTTTAAGCAGCATAGCCAATTTACTTTCGACGGCCCATTGTCAGATAAAAATGAAAAAGCAAAGGTTAACTACCTCATGACATACATCGGTGACAAGGGTAGAGAAATCTATGAAACTTTCACTTGGGCCCCAGCCGTAGAAGATCAAGCAGCCGAAAAAGACACACTCGCGGGAGTATACGCAAAGTTTACAAATTACGTAGCACCAAAGAAGAACGAAATCAGAGCAACGGTAAATTTCAATAACCGTAAGCAGGCTGAAAACGAAAAGTTTGATAATTTCGTTGTAGATCTAAAGATACTAGTCAAAGATTGTGGCTACGCTGATAACGACAGAATGTTACGCGACTCAATTGTATTGCGATCGTTTCATGAGGCCGTACGCGAAAAATGTCTAGACAAAGGCGACACATTAACATTAGACATGGCGGTAGAAATAGGGCAAAATCATGAAACTGCACAAGAAAGCATGAAGGCTATAAAAGGCGAAGATGCTAAAATACATGCTCTATCCAAATCCTCAAAAGGAAGGAAATATCAAAACAAAACAAATCCTAAACAAAATAGAGCTGGCTATAACAGAAACTATAAACAAAACTCGCAGCGTACTGAGCGTAACAATGGTGCAAAATGTTACAAATGCGGATACAATGAACACAAAACGCATGAAAAATGCCCAGCCATAGGTGAAGAATGTGGCTATTGTCACAAACCAAATCACTTTGCCTCAGTTTGTAGAAAGAGACAAAAATCATCTCAATCGCAGTCTAATTACGTCGATGATTATGAAAGCGACTACAACAATTCAGATTATGATAGTCAACCTGAAACTGATGATGATGATGAATATGCACACTCAGTCCATCAAAATGATTTGATAAATGCTATGGGCAACTCTGAAGATGAATGGTATGAACAAATTGAGATAGAAAACCAACCCGTCACAGTTCAAATAGACACAGGAACAAAAGAATCAATAATGCCGTTGAACGTCTATGAGTCCCTAAAATGCAAAAAGAAACTTAGAAAAACACAACATCAGTTTGAAAGTTATTCAAACCATGCCTTACAACTAGTAGGAACAGTAAAATTGACAACAAAATACAAAGATCAACACATAGACATAGACTTCTATGTAGTAAAAGCTGAAAAGAAACCGGTTCTTTTGTCAGGAAGAGCCAGTAAAGCACTAAGCTTAATTGCCAGAGTCAACAACATTGACCAGTATCCTGAATTGAAAAATCTCACAGGCATACTACCAGGAACGTTCTCACTCAAAATTGATCCAACAGTGACACCAGTCGTGCACGGTCCTAGAAAACTTCCACAAGCGCTTGCACAAAGAGTCATTGATAAGCTTAAAGAAATGGAAGCTGACGGTCACATCAAAAAGGTGACTGAACCTACAGATTGGGTTAGTTCGATGTGCATGGTAGTGAAAGGTGACAAAATAAGAATCTGTCTGGATCCTAAAGACTTAAATCGAGCGATACGTCGTGAGCACTACCCAATTCCAACGGTAGAAGAAATTGTCGCAAGTATGCCCGGAGCAAACACATTTTCAGTCATAGATGCAAAATCTGGTTTCCTGCAACTTAAACTTGATTATGAATCAAGTCTTCTCACTACCTTCAACACATGTATCGGTCGCTTCAGATGGCTTAGATTGCCATTCGGTATAAAGAGCGCGCCAGAGTTATTCCAACGTGTTATGGATGAAATGCTTCATGATATTGAAGGAGCGCGAGCTATTATGGATGATATAATTATCACCGGTAGGGGTGCAGAAGAGCACGATAAGATCATGCGTCAAGTCGTTAATCGCGCGACAGAGTGGAACCTCAGACTTAACTTTGACAAATGTCATATAAAGCAGAAGTCGGTGAAGTACGTAGGACATATTCTTACTGCTGAAGGACTGAAACCTGATCCTGACAAAGTAAGAGCGATCAGAGAGCTACCAAAGCCAGAGTCCAAGGAAGAAGTAAGAAGATTTCTCGGAATCATTACGTACCTCGCGAAATTTATCCCAAATTTAAGTGAGATAGATGGTCCACTACGCGACGTCATAAAGAAAGATTGCCAATTTCACTGGGACAAACCGCAAGAGAAAAGTTTTACAAAGCTAAAGAATCTCTGCACAAAGTCGCCAGTATTAGCCTACTATGACGTGAAGAAGGAAGTAACTATCCAATGTGACGCAAGTAGCTATGCAGTAGGAGGCGTACTTCTACAAGAAGGTCGTCCAGTCGCATACACTTCGCGCGCAATGACACACACAGAAAAAAATTATGCACAAATAGAGAAAGAAATGCTAGCAATTGTACACTCATGCAAGAAATTCCACCAATACATTTTTGGTAAAGCAGTAAAGGTAGAATCTGACCACAAGCCATTACAGTCAATTTTCGCCAAGCCATTACTAGCTGCTCCCATGAGACTACAAACAATGCTACTACGGCTACAGCCCTATGATCTGGATGTCAAGTACAAACCGGGTACTGATATTCCCATAGGAGACGCATTGAGCAGAGCAAATCTACCAGAAACGGAGCCCGATGAAGAACCAATCATGGTAAACATGGCTGAGTTTCTCGCAGTAACTCCGAGTAGATATCAAGACTTTCAAACGCGTACAGCAAATGAGCTAAATGAATTACACTCAATGATCATCAAAGGCTGGCCGGACACAAGAAATGACATTCCACACTCAGTAAGAGAATATTGGCCATACAGAGATGAACTCGCGGTGTCGGATGGGATTGTGTACAAAGGAATGCGAATTGTCGTACCACCAAGTATCAGATCCGATATGCTGAAACAGATACACGAATCACATCTAGGTATCAATAAATGTAAGCAGCGCGCACGCGAAACACTCTTCTGGCCAGGAATGAGTCAACAAGTTCAGAACATGGTTGAAGATTGTTCCATCTGCAACACATACCAAAACAAGCAGAGGAAGGAAACCATGACACCAAGCAAGATCCCAGACTTACCATGGTCTGAGATAGCATCTGATCTGTTTGCTTGGAAAGGAGATACCTATCTACTGACAGTTGATTATTATTCCAAGTTTATCGAAGTAGATAAACTCGTCGATCAGTCAAGTGCATCAACCATAGAAGTTCTTAAATCACAAATTAGTCGCCATGGAATCCCGGAGATTCTGAGGACAGACAATGGTCCTCAATTCTCATCGAGCGAATTTCAAAACTTCTGTAAGGAATACCAAATACAACACAAAACATCATCACCCCATTACCCACAATCCAACGGTGAAGCAGAGAGAGCAGTACAAACAGTCAAAAATATGTGGAAAAAGTGCAATGACAAGTACTTAGCTTTGTTAGATTATCGCACCACACCACTGACTAGTTGTGATCTCTCACCCGCACAACTCCTAATGGGACGCAGACCAAGAAATAAACTCCCTGCAGCAAGACATCTTCTCATACCAAAACCAATCAACCCAGAAGAAGTCAAGAGACGTCTCTCTAAGGACAAATCAACCCAAGAGCGTTATTACAACAATAAAGTAGGTGATCAAGATCTTCCACCACTTCGACCCGGAGATCCTGTAAGAATGACCCCTCTTCCCGGTACCAATAAATGGCTTCCTGCCAAAGTTATTCAACTTCACAGTCCACGGTCGTATGTAGTTGAATACAACGGCAGAAAATACCGCAGAAACAGAAAAGACTTGAGACTCTCAACCTTTAAAGCAAATCAAGACTATGTGGCTGTCCCCAATCCCAGAAACCAATATACAGCTACAGCTGAGAGACCTGCCAAGTCCTCTGACCCCCCACGGTCTACAACACCTAAAGACCACCCACACAAGCCAATACCCACACCAGCCGCTGAGAGACCCAGACCTGAGAAACCACAACCAGAGTCCAGAACCAGACAAGCCGAGTCCAGAAATAGACAAGCCGAGTCCAGAAATAGACAAGCCGAGTCCAGAAATAGACCACCAGAGTCACCAAGACCCAGACCAACATCCAGCCGCAAGGAGACACCACCGCCTGTGTACACTACCAGAAGCGGAAGATGCAGTAAACCACCACAGCGCTTGGATATCTAAAACCCCTTTGTTAGTTTGGATACTCAAATCTGAGCATTTCTTTTGGAAACTTTATTTGTTTACTTTAGTTATATTTAGCAACCTAAAATTTTGTTGTGAAAAGGCATAATACACATTGCAAGTCTCAGATCAAAATTAATGTGATCATTCATCATGTTGATGATAATCAGTCAAAGTCAATGCAGAACTCTTATACCCAACTGATTTTGATATTTCAGATCTGTTCTGATTCTGAATAATTTATTCAATTGCATCTAATTGAAATGAGAGAATTTCATAGACTCTAATATCATCTTGTGAACCTTAAGCTTTGCTATGGACAATACAAATGCAAGCTGTTCACTATTAATCTCTCATATGGAATTTAATATCCAGTTCACATCTTTCCATAAAGAAAGGGAGATGTAAGATACACTACCTCAAGTGTATACAAAGAAGTAATAAACGTGGCTTGTTATACACAACCTACATCATGTGTGCTTCGTAATTATTATATTGCTTGCCCCAGTATATTTCCCTGTTTTAACGCGTTTTTGTCCCTTGTCATTTATTGTTTCCCTATACCCAGTTGGTATATCTTGCTTTTATACTGAGATTGTGCTATAATGAAAGTGGTGAAATAAGTCAAGTTAACCTTCACCTTGAAGTGCTGACATTTATTAAATTTGATGACTAATAAAAAATGACACTTACATGTATTACCAATAAGTACATCTTGAATTACTCAGAGCGATTTTTTATTAGAAGTCGTCGTTTTCCGAAACGATACGATAAAAGTGTTAAAATAGTTGTAATTAATTAATTTAAGATATCTTATGTGCCCGGAGTGTTAACATTTTTTTGGGTCACCCTGTATGGTATGCATAAAGATACATGCGTTTAAGTGTTAATATTGGCGCTTGATTTATAATGCTGATTCTTGTCAATTTTCAGTGCCCAGAGACCATGATGTTTATAGTACTGAAATTACATGATAAAAATGACCCACATGCTTCAAATTTTCCGTGAGAAGGGGGTAAGACTTACAGTTTAAGTATCATAAGTTTATGTTATTGACACATGTCACGGTTCAGAGATTTTTAATGGTTGCAGGTATTTGGGGGAGCGTGTTGGCGCAGCGGTTGTTCCCTCGACTTGCACCAATGAAACCCTGGTCAATTCTGTGCACGAACGCGGGCTTTATGTGCATTTGTTTATCACGATCCATGCACGCTCTCGTGGGTTTTCTTCAGGTTCTCCGGTTTCCTCCTGCTTTCAAAATCGGTGATTAGTTGTTTCGGTTATCAAAAACTTCCTTGACCCAATGGTATTTGGGGAGCTGCATTGAAAAATGGTGGATGTTACAATTATAAGTGCGGATAGGTTTGCGCTAGATTTGAGTGGTGGCGCGCCTAACAAGCGACCTCCTCACCTCTAATTTGGCACCATCCTATTGATGATGATTATTCACCAGCAGCAAAATTACAGCGCTTTGAGCCATTTGGAAAAGGCGCTATATAAATACTGATTATTATTATTATTATTATTATTAGTGTTATTATTTTTATTATTATTATTATTATTATTATTTATTGAATGCCCCTCGTAGAAGCAAATTAGCAATTTTGTTGATTATCTGTATCTTGACAAATTGATTTCACGGATTGAGATCACCGCGGGAAAACTCTTATAAGAAGGGGAACACGTAGCAAATCTCGTATATGCTGAATAAACGCTAAAGTTGTGTAAGGCCCTACTATGTAGATGATTATTCGTAACAAACAAGTATGGGTATGAGACTAGAAAATATTGTACGACGATATTTTTAGAATATTGGTCGCATCCGGGTACTTTGGTTGAACAATGTTCAATGCACAGTTTTATTGTACCGTTAAAAAGCCTTATATAAATAATAATCATTAATATTTTATTTTGGTTGAACAAAATGCGCTTTGTTTTTATATTGGATATCAACTGGACAAAGACCCCTTGATCAGCACATTTTGGTAACCTATATATTTAATTGTTTTAAACATTTCAGAAATTGTTGAAATTCACCAACATTTTAGGATTTTTTTTCTTCAAACCACTTATAAGACACAAATATACTATGAACTCGGTGAACCTCGGATGAGTAGAAATTCATTTGAGCGTGACAGGAGCACGATTTTCACCTGCATAAAACTCAGGTATCTATAGTTTGAACAGTTCTAAATTGGTGAATGAATACAGAATGATGGTAGAAACGAGCCCATACACTTGAATAATTAAATTCACCATTTTACTCAATGAATACACAAACCGATTTTGTGAGCAAATCCAGTATGCAGGTTGTATGCTGTGGATTCACCATCAATGTAAAAAGAGCTAGAGTGAAGTTGACTCTTTTCAGAGTAGAAATCACTCTTTTTAGAGTAGAAATCACTCTTTTTAGAGTAGAAATCATTCTGAAAAGAGTAAAGAGTGAAGATTACTCTAAAAGGAGTGGGAAATCACTCCAAATGAGCGAACCTCACTCCTAAACCGAGCTGTCCCTCCACGAGCTCTCTACCCGTCATCATAAAGAGTGAGTTTTAGCTCTTTTACATATAGTAAACTTGAAACCATGTAACCAGTTAATTAATAGACACAAATTATTATGAGATCACTTTACATTTTGTAAATCAAACAACATTCGATAAATAGACCTAATTTACATATATTTGTTGAATCTCTGATAATTAAAACGATATTGCATGCAAAATGTTGAGATATTATGCTATATTCATTGCACAACATTCATAACAAGTAAGCACTTGTTACATTATTTAACGTAAGAACTGTTTAAAAAGATGAGACATGGTCTTCTTTCAAATCAAGCTCGTTTAACATTTTCCACGCGACAGGCAGCTGCAGACGACATTCCAAAATTTCACAAAATGTTTCAAAAATGTCAACATTGCTGTATTTCATTACCATATTTGGAATCACCATGAGAAATGCATTGAAATAAGTACAAACATGCCTAGTGTTTGGTCAGTAATCTTTGAGATAGACTTTGAAAAATATGAAAGGTTTCTGAAAAATCTGTTTAGTGTATGGTAAAAATAATAGCCGCGTGGAAAGCGTTAAGATAATAATTTCCAAACCCGTGGAACAGATTGAATGTCACAGAATTTGAGAAAAGGCACATATCTCCCGTTTGGTATAACCAATTTGAATGAAATACAATTTAGTTTATACCTAACAACGTGTTCTTGCTGTGTATTTCATTAAATGTACAATTTCATTTAATGTAAAATTTCATTTAATGTACAATTTCATTTAATGTACAATTTACCGCGTCACATCAGGCATGCCTCATCACTGACTTAATTTAAGAAGATGTTAAACGCTCACTTATTCAACCGTCATAGTGTGTTTTTAATGTTATGTTTTATATTTTGTTAAGCGCTGTGGTTCGATTGTATAATGTGTAAGAGCGCTAAATAAATGGTCATTTTAAAGTTATTTAGCCTATGTTATGCAATTAATGTTTGTAATTAAACTGGTTTAAAACATTGGTGAAATGGGAATCTGAATATTTTGACTCACTCAGTATGTAGGAATTATTGTAGGCATGTTAGAAAATGCCAAAATTAATGCTTCTGAATGCTGAATTTTTGCCTTTAAATGCTTAAAACCCAGGAGCTTCCATGGACACTACCAGGCCTAAGGCGGGCCGCGATCTTTATTACCGTAAACAACATTTGATACATGGCGGAGTAAAGTGCATAGCACATGTACATTGTACAGCAATACATTTATACAGTGAGTGAGTACGGTTAATAAATTCGCAGACGGGCCTCTGGACCCCACCCGCTAGTCGCTTCGCTCGCTCTTTTCACAGAAATATAACCCTACCCCCCCCCCCCCTTCCTCCCATCAAAGATATCCTGGGTACGCCCTTGGTCTCTGGTACGTAAAATATAATATGATTATAGTGAGTACACCGCTGTAGAGTTCTGTTCATTAAAGTACAAATAATAAGTGAAGTCAACAATCTAACATGCTTGACCATCGCCGACGTTCAGGGGCGGGGGAGACCATAAAGCCATCCCCTGATAAGAACCCGAATTGATATGACAAACCCGTATACACATTATTTTAATTCAACATTATTCGATTATGCCCCTCCACCCCCCACCCCCCCCCCCCCCCCCCCCCACATTCCGAGCTCAAAAAGTGTATCGCCCTACCCAAATTTAGTGCCGCAGTTGCGCCACTGTTGGTTTTCGTAAATTGTTAGCAACGATGAAATTATGGAATAATCTTGGCTCCCCTTGTGAACATGATGCCGCAAACTAGTAATGCACCGTAAATACTCCTGTTTCAAACCTGCTATGAGAATAATCAGAGTCAGGTCGATTGGGAACTTTGATCCAACTATCATGACTATATTCAACTAAAGTTGACGCTTTGGCACCGAATCTTCTGACTACTATACTGAAAACAATTGATCATTGTCAAATTTGGTTCGTGTCAGCTGAGATAAACTGAGAGCTCTATACACAACTCATGAAATCATGTCTGAACTAAACTGCTCGCTTTCAAACGCTATCGATTTGACAGTGACATTCACGTGGAGCAGTGGAGAAAAAGCCATCATTCTCATATTTTTGCCACTGGTGACATTCTTTGGAAATGTTGGAAATGTTGCTTTTCTCTTCACCGGTTTTCGTGTCTCTCGTATGCGCACAGTTGCCAATATGTATTTGTACAATATTGCCCTGTCAGATGTATTGTTTTTAAATGCTACGTGCATCGCTCTATTGTGGACACTTTTGACTAACCCTGTAATCCGTACCACTGCATACAACTCTGCCATTTGGTGTTGGCTGGTATATTATATAGCCTTTGTGTGCCATTTTGAGTCAATTCAAATGGTGACCCTGGTGTCTTTCGAACGTTTCTTCGCTATTTGTCACCCACTAAGGCATCGCAGTTTTGCAGCAAAACGCCGAACAAATCAGCATATAGCTAGTTCTTGGCTCATTGCAGCGATATTAGCTGTATTCATCACCTTCAAGTATGGCAATGTCCAGAGTTTTACCATGTGCCTACGCAGCACAGATGGTCCAAATATGGAACCGCATATTGTGACGTTCAGATATTGCAAAAATGCGTTTGCATTTGTTTGGTTCAGTTTGATCGGCGAAGTTATTAATGATGCCCTATTTCTTGTGACAATGATCAGTAGCAGCTTCACCTATGTGAAGATTATTAAAGCCCTGACCAGGCGAGAAGAGACCAGTCTCCAATCTAATCAAAACACCAACAGTAACGTACGCAAACAAGTTGCTATTATGCTTATTGTTAATGGTACCATATTTTTCATCTGTCAAATGCCATACAGATTCCATGGAGTTCATAATATAATGGCTGACATACTCAAGATATGGTCCCTAAGTGAAAATCAGGCAGCTTTGCTGATAGCCGTTAGTCGAATCTGCTTGTATATCAATTCGGCTATCAATCCTTACATCTACATATTTGGAAGTAAATTCTATAGACAAGCAGTTATGGAGGCTTTTAGCTGAAAAGATCAACAGCAGAATCAGCTACAACAAAAATGCCGTCAAATACTTCATCAACAGCCGTTACCAAAATGTAACTACAGTTCCGTCTGACGTAATTACAGTTCCGTCTGACGTAACTACAGTTCCGTCTGACGCGTACTCAGAACGCAGAACTATCCGTTTAGCTCTAATTCAACGTGTTCGTAAACTCTCCCATCATTTCATCTCACAAGGAAAGTCATGGTCATCGCCAAACATTTCTCACAAAGTTTCATTCGTCTGGGCAGCCTAAAGTCATTGAGTTGGAAATAATGTATGTGCCGATATCAACATGCGATTAGGCCAAAAAAAGGTTTGTCTCAGATGACATGAGAGACTGAAAATCTAATGCGGTCTGCGGATTTTTTTTCAATTTTTTTTCTTCAATTTAGACCTGATCGTCATTTGTTTGGTCAAAAAGTTGGATTTTGCAAGATTTTTTTGAGAAAATTGAAAGAAGAAAAAAAATTGAAAAAAAACCACTAAAAAAAAAGCTAACGCGGGCGGTTTCGGGAATGCGCGCGGGTCATCTGAGACAAACCTTCTTTTTTGGGGGGGGGCCTTATAAGCCAGTTTTTCGTAACAAAATAACTTTGTTGTCTCTTGATATTTGGATAATATATATATACTATCCATCTCATGACTATTCGTATTTCGAACGATAGCAACTTAACCGATAGGTTTCGCTTTCTGAGCACCACCGAACAGTTTCGCGAGAAACATATACTTCAAACTTGGCTTGGAATAAATCGTCCTTTTGACGAATCCAATAAAATCGTACTCGTTTGCCCATATTTTTCCATCATCCCTCACACTCCGTTCCCCCGGATTTTTTTGATTTATACTTTCTCGCAAATATCAGATCCAAAGTGTCAACATTGGATACTAGCTTTATGCTATTTACGGAATAAGCCATATGTGTACGTGTAACCTTACACGTAATACGTGTTACCTTAGACGTATTTATCTCACATGCTTTTTTTTGTATCTGATGGCCCCTCATAAAATGTTCGTCTCTATCAAGTATTATATAAGAGAATCAGTATCCAATATATATTTCTACTAATTATTTTAATAATGTTCAGCACATAGTTTTATTGTAATTTTACACTGAGGCAATCCCCTTTATCACTTTCCACGCTATTAGTTTTACAATGTAGGCCCATAAAACAGATTTTTCAGAAACCTTTCCCAAATTTCATGGTCTATCTAAGGAATTACTGAACTAATACTAGGCATGCTTGTACTTATTTTAATGCATTTCTCATGGTGATTCTAAATATGGTAATGAAATTCAATAATTATGACATTTAAAAAAAAAGATGAAATTGGAATGTCGTCAACATCAACTCCTGATATAAGCTAAGGAGTAGTCATTAAACAAATTTACGGGTCAAAGTCGATGCGAACAGAAATGTTTAAATTGTAGCGTACATGCGTCACTGGATTTACGAATTTCTCGGTCAGAATAAGTATTAATTGAGTTGATATACGGTATAATGGAAAACTTGCCTATAACGTAATAAGGGGGGAGCAGAAACCCTGTTTTACGGTCCCGACTGACCTTGTTGGCAGAAATTAGGGGGACATTTTCACGTGCACAGTGGCGTACCCAGCTTTTGGAAACAGGGGGGCCACGACATAGTTGTACCGACGAAAGTCATGATGTACCGACAATTTTCTTTTTACAGACTCTTTTTTCCCGCCAGCAGCTGAAATCTTGATAAGTGGGTGGGGGAAGGGGGGTTTAGGATGGACGTTATCCTCAAAACCGGTCGAAAAAAATGGCATGGTCAAAATCAGAAATGTACCGACGGGAGCTCGTGTGTACCGACGGGGTTATTTTAGGGGCTACCTGGCCCCCTGCCCCCCCCCCCCCCCACCCCCCTGGGTACGCCACTGGTACAAATGAATATACCGTCCACCCAGAAAATCAGTTTGTCAAAAACAGGCAACATGTTTATAAATGTTTGTGATAGTTTGTGTCATTTCGAAGGAAAAAGAAACACTCGACCGCCTGACCGACCCAACCTGAGATGTCCGCCTAATTACAAATAATGATAATAAATTATCACAAATATCATGAAACTTGAAGAAAATTGTAACGTTGAGAACACCCGTTTAATATGTAAAAGTATAGGGGGCCTATTTAGTCGTGTGGAATCACGAGCACCTATAGTAGTGTAGTGTTTTGCAGTGCTGATGAATGTTAGGTTCAACCGTACTAACTGTTTGCTGGATTGATGATCTCTAATCTTAGGTGTATCTTATTCCCAAACTAGAGGGTGTCTTAAAGTATCAGAGGAGTTTATTGTCGAAAAGATTCATGGATTTGTAATATACGTGCTCAAATTTGAGCAAGTGCATTGTATAAATATGACTTCATCGACACCGGGACTTTCGATCGCCGCGAATTTTAAAAATTGCATGTTGAGAGATGGCGGTTTTTATTCGTTTTTGTCATAGGTATGATGTTTTGTTCTATATATAACTACGCGATTTGGCCTCGATAATTATTTTGCGAACATAAAATGCACAATGTTGTGCTTGCGGGACCCCTCATGTTATGCTTTTACATAGAACGTACTATCTCAAATTATTGAACTGAATTCGAAATAATTCTTGAAAATGTCATGAATTTGATCGTTTGTTCTAAATCGCTAGAAATGGCTCCAATCCAATTTGTATAGACCCTAGCATGAAGAAGTGAAAGAAATACACACACATGCCCACCCAAATAGGTGCCATCCTTTTCGAATAGACAAAAGGAAATTTAATACAAAATTGTTCAAAGAGTAAGTATTTTATTTTCGACAGCCCTGCCTTTAGTAATTATATCCGGGTGAAGATTATCGTTTATTTTCAAAATTATATCGTATGAACAGGTGAATAATTACCTTTAAATTAAAACGTGATAAGGAAACACGAAGCACCTGTCGAGGGAGCCTCCAAAGTATTACAGTTACCTGACCATGTACAGGGTGAGTAAAAAAAATGTGTACTCAATTTGGGATTTCATATCTTCAAATCTGTGCCAAAAAATCCCATATTTTGTTTTGGTCAGACGGTTTATTTCATTAGCTTTCTAAAGAATTTTAGTTGGTTGAAATTGGTTGTGGTAAACATATTTTATGCTCAATTTCGTAAAAGTCAACATTTTATAAACCGAACAAGATTTGTGATATTTTCTCTTATATAAGATCTATTGAATTCCACTATTGAAAACGGTCAACACTCTAGTCCGAGCTAAGTCCGACTATCACAAAAGCCAAATCTGTTGTTGTGGTTGCTACGTTCGTGTTATAATTACATTGTTTTGTCATTATTTCGCATTTAATGTTTGAAGAAATAACTGAGAATGTTTGATTTGTCTTTATTAGTTAGGTATTGTGTACCATACATGAATCCACTTGTCCATTAATATCAAGCAGTATTTAGTAAAATATTCAATATTCTGTTCGGTTTCAAAATGCAGTAACTTAACCAAAATAGTAATATTTGGTAAACGGTAACATGAATTGTCATGATTCTTTTTGCTGATGATAGTGAATAAATGCATCTATTGCGCATACATTGGTTGCCTTCATATTCTGATAATTAATATTTTTTATAATTATTTTACTTTGAGTACACTTCTTTTTGACTCACCCTGTACATATAATATAATAGCGTGATTGAAACGCTGAGATAACAATGACTCCCTCAGTTATTGTTATTTTGGATTTTGGAAACACGCCCTCTTTTTTGGTTTTTGCTTAGTCGTGTCTCGTTTCATTTTGCTTTTAGATTTATGTTCTAGCACCAAACTTTATTATAATTATTGCATTGTTCTAATGGTCCCCATTTTACAAGTCCGCTTGTCAGAGTTTTCTTATAACTATTTGTATTTCTTTTTTTATCCTTTTGCCGAATAAAGTGAATTAATTTGAAATTGAAAAACTTGATATAAAAGTATAAAATGTAAAAAGATGAATCCAACGGAACAAAATACACCAAGGATCAGAAAACTGATACAAGAGGATATCTCGAAAATGTAAAATGCAACGAATAAAAGCAAGATATACCAACTGGGTGTGGGGAAACAATAAATGACAAGGGGGAATAATGCGATAAAACAAGGAAATATACTGAGGCAAGCAATGAGAATTGCTGTGCACTGAGACAATATAGCACACGTTAATGCACTGGGACAAGCAATAACAATTGCTGTGCAATAAAACAACAAAAATATAACGTAACAATAAGGACCGACGTTTCAAGTGGATATACCACCCTTCATCAGAATATAAAAACAAAAGTGGTAAGAACTATAAAGAAGATAGTGAACTACACAAATTCACCACTATCATTATAATATCACACTTTGGATGTCTAGTAGGCAACATCTATTACTGACATTGTGCTATAATTATATTACTGCATTATCCCTATCATGCATGTATGACAACATTGGCACGAGACTAGAGGGGTCAGAACAATCGTCATATCAAAAGATGTAACAAGGAATACATCCTATAATACAGATTCAGTTTCAGTTTCAGTTTCATTTATTCACCAGTAAATCAATACAAAATTCATACATTAAGCATCATTGGTGGGTTGACCAAAGAAGAGCAGAACTCGAAAAGGATTGGCCACCCGTACAAGATACATTATTAATGGCCTAAACTTAAGTCTACGTACAAAGATAAAAGACACAGTTAGCTACGATACTACAGGGTGCAAAAACAAGACCGGACAAGACATGTGGGACAGACAGTATGTTGGCAATGGCATTTTCTAAGAAGAAACATAGTATAAATTTAATTAATTATAGAATACGGACAATTAATTGAAATTAGAGTCCTTGTATGGATAAAAGAATTATACATGCATAATAATCAGATAAGAAAATGCTTGTACTTATTATTAAAGCATTTGATGGTAATACTGTTACGAATCGATATGTCAATGGAGTTCCATAAGACAGATCCACATTTATGTTGAAGCACGATTTCATTTTGGCCTAACGTATCTATATATTTCTCAATGGTGTAAAGCCGTATCAGATGCCAGAGGAAGAATATTTAAGTAGTCCAGCATGCTTAGCCTCATAGGAAATTGTCACAATTATTCTCAAGTAATTTACAGATTAACGCTTTCCACGCGGCTGGCGTCTGCAGACAACATTCCAAAATTTCACAAAAATGTTTCAAAAATGTCAAAATTATTCAATTCCATCACCATATTTGGAATAACCATGAGAATTGCATTATGATAAGTACAAACATGCCTAGTATTGGTTAGGCAATTCTTGAGATGCACTTTAAAAGTTGAGAAAGGTTTCTGAAAAATCTGTTTTGAATATGGTAAAATTAATAGCCGCGTGGAAGTGATAAGTGATTTCCAAATCAACAGTCTTTAGAGAGGCCCGCAGTTTCAGCCCATAGAGATTCTTGGTCATCCGACATAAATGTGATTTTGAAATTCTAGAGAGCAAGGCAAACAGTGAGGGACTTGCAGAATACTAATATAACTTCACGCATTGCAACCGGAGTTACTTTCGAAAATGGCTCCCATTACAATTTCAATAATTTTCAACAATTGCAATACCTTGATGTGATATCAATGCGAACCAGTATAGACCGGTGTAGAAGGAGTATAGTCCCCTGAGCTATAGTCCGGCCTGTACAGTAAAATATAGGGCACTCATCTCTACATGCAACACTAGTTTCGCGCTTTATTTCGTGTATGTCTATGGACACCGGACTATAGCTCCTATAGGGGGACTATGGCTCCTTTCACCCCGGCGATAGAAATCAACAAGCCCCGTGATAAAAGTGAAGCACGTTGGTGTTGACTAAGGAATTATCTTCTTTGAGTACATGCATCTGTAATGAGCTAAATAGCTCTTTGACTATCCCTACTTAAGGCACGTTCGAGATTAAACAAACCACTAATAACACGCTCTATAATACTTTCGGTCTTCGAACAGAAAAAAGAAAAGATATCCAATTGCCTGATACAAAGTAAGTAGGTCAATGATTGCGCAACAAGGATGGAATTAGAGAATAAAGGTATTGTTTTTAGACCGTACCCGTGTTATACCGTCTGACATAAATGCGGACGATAGCATTATTTTAAGTAGAACAACGAAGCCGCAGGCGGAGTTGTTATACGCGAGTTGTTCATTCTTAAACAATCATACTTTAGACATTTATCAAAGAAATAAGTATATTTTAAGTACGTTGTAGAACAACGACGCCGCAGGCGGAGTTGTTATACGCGAGTTGTTCATTCTTAAACAATCATACTTTAGACATTTATCAAAGAAATAAGAACATTTTATTGTCCACATTTGACAACTTTTACCCCTGCTAGGATCGAATAACCCACAAACATTCCATCCAATCACATGCGATGAGTAAACCATGCGTAAGCGTCGCGGCGCCGGCATAGACGCATGAAAAGCGCTAAAGACGCACAGCAGAAGTGCGCGTTATGGAGCAAACCACGCATTGTGATGGTCAGGCGCACTGTTAAAACGTAGGCCCCACATCCCCGTGTTAAGTTGTCTCATCTAGATGTCGCCGATTTCTCTGAGAACCAATGAGATTGCTTAAACTTTCTTGGCTGTTTAAGAATGATTATTTAACTCCTACTTATTACCTGGTTGTCTCAACGGGTTTTATTCCTGGGAATCTGTGTGCGTGTCCCACAATATTAAATACCGGTTGTTGGGTTGCTTTTTTTTAAGGAAGAGGAGGATTTAACACAAATTCAAGAATGATTTAAGTGCACTTAGCTTAATATTGTGCTCCGGTGGGGTGGGGGTACTCGCCTAACACGGTATACGTGCCGCTCTATGTGGGTGGCGTTTTTTTGCAAAAATAATCCCGCTATGGGTCTATTTTCGCGCAAATTTGGTCTATTTTCGCGCAAATTTTGTCTATTTTCGCGAAAATTTACGACAATCGGGCCTATTTTCCCGATAATTTGCGAAAATTGGGTCTATAATGAAGCAAAATCCTTATAAATGGGTACCGGTTTTTTTCCAAAATCACCCTTAGAAATCATGTAGGGGTTTTGAATCTCCAGACGCACACTCCCGACCAAACCAAACCCGGGATTGTGCTCCCCCATTTTAACTTCAATAACTATCTTGCCCCACCTACTGACACTGAGACCGTGTCAATGTCTTCTATAAGTGACGATCGAGATTTAATCGCGATATCTTCGAATTGGCTCTGGGCATACATTTATAGTTGGTGTCTCTATTAATTACAGCAGCATAGCCATCCAGGTCATTCAGAGGGGGCAAGACCCAATTTTAAAAAAAAGGTCCCGGTTGGAGATGAAAATGGTCCAAAATGGGCTGATTTAGCAGGGTTTGTATTCGTTTTAGCCCGATTTTTCCTTTCAATTTCTTTTCGGGGGCGGTACTCTGCCCCTTGGCTACGCCACTAATAATAATTTATAATAGTTAGATAACAATCTTAACATCAGCGTTTTGCTATCAATAACAGCGCCATCACAATTTTCAACACAAACATTGACCTTGTTACAACTACTACTTTCACTCAATTACCGATAAACATAAACAGGCTATTTTCACTATCGAATCGAAAATATATGTGTGTTTTATATCTTCAATTTCATGAACAAAATTCAACATCTCTATCGAATTATTTTTCACTTCCTATGCCAATGGAATATTATTACACGTTTCTGAAAACAAATCCAACATTCGGCCGAGTGCACCAATGACGGGTAACTGAAGAATAGCGCTACCTCGCTAGTAACTGAGGCGTATCCCAAACTTTTGAGAGCGCCAATGCCGGGTAAGCTACTAGGCTAGTAACTGGCGGGTAATTTACGCTAAATGTTATACCTGACCGGACCCAAGAGTAAGTTGGGGCATAACATTTTATGCCACAAGTCAGTCGATTCTAGCAGTAGCGTAAATTTGTTGTGAACATTGGAGGGGATGATTCGCTGATGCTGAAAGACCAATTTCGCTTGCATGCCCAGGGGATGTATATTTAAAGTGGAATGTGACCCCTCATAAGCTGAAATATTTTATATTTTGAAAATCCATTCATGCAATTTGGGGATTTTTTTAGTCAAAATTTAGATCAACTCCTTTTGCCCATTCAAACACTAATCGCACCGACTTTGGGTCATATTTTGACCAAAATGTACTATAATTGTCCAGGGATCTTAAATAATGACTAAATAAATAAACTTATTATTGTTTTTATTAATTAAAACTGAAGTTTCAACATTATTGTGAGTGGAAGGGTATAACTAGAAGAAAAAAAATAAAAGTATATCGTGCAGTGCGTGGTCTGGGAATCGAACCGGGGTCCTGCGGTTAACAGGCGAAGGACAAGGTATCCATGCCACGGAAGTATGAGTGTAAAGAGGTGTGTTATAATTGTATATAATTGTTTGCATCGGGTGCTTGTGTTTGTCATTAAAATTGAGCTTTTTGGCGCAATATTTGTGTGTGCCCCTCGCCCAAAATATGTTTGTAATGTCTTGATAGTCCTTATTTTTGAAAAAGCGTTGAACAAATTCGAATTTTTTTGGCCAAAGAAATACCGTCATTTTTGTTCGGAACGCAAGCCGACTCAACATGATTATTTATGTTAATTATGTACACTCACCTATGACCTAGCGAGTGACGACACATTTTAAATATTACGGAGGACCACTCACGTCAGTATTTTACAGTAACCTATAGGTTAACACTTCGCATATGCGCCAATTAATTTTGTAAGGGGACGATGCTGATTAATGTGGATATTTACCTCGCTAGTTACTATTCTGTTGTTATTCGCCAGTTGTGCTCTAAGAATTACATCGTTAGTAAGTTACGCTACAGTTACAGCATAACTACTAGGGAGGTAGCTTACCTCCCTATTAAGTTACCCGTCATTGGTGCACTCGGCCGTATATCTTGGATGGAAACTTGTCACATATTTAAGAAATATCGATATAACACCTCTAATGGTTATTTTACACGCACAAAGAACGACGCAGCGCTGACGCTCTTGTTCGTGTATTATTGTTAGCCAAATTCCATGTATATATTAGGCGAGAGTACAAAACGCAAACCAGATGTTATTGCGTAATAGCTTTTGAATATGAATTACTTTTTCATACTAATGCCGCGGCATGCCGAGAAATCTGCAGCAATTAGCAACAATAAACTGAATAAAGGTAGATGTTCTGATTGCTGGCCCGATTTTCAACTTGATGTTTTCTATTTTACATGAAAGGCCATCCATTAAATTGTTGCATTCCAAACTTTGAGTTGTATAACTCCAATGGTTCTAATATTTTAGAAGCACAAGGTCACAATAAATTTGTCCGTTGAGTAGTACACAAACTGGCGGATGGTTAACCACCTTTGGCAGTAATTCACCATATTTTAGCCTATAATTTCTGAATGGAACATTTCTGGGCCCTAAGATTTTACAAACATAATGAGACAAATATGGGGATTCTTCTGATATCAAAGCCAAAAAAAAGTGATCAGAACACAAACGAAAGATATCGTATTATATATATTTGGATTTTATTCTGTATCTCACCTTAAATTGCATATGCAACAACGAACATGTCTGTATTGGTTGTATTTATTCAATCATGTAAAATCTCTGTATTATGGTGTTTTTCCACGTGTTACTATTACAGATAATAATCATAGATCTTTTCCTGACTAATAATAATAATAATAATAATAATAATAATAATAATAATAATTAGTATTTATATAGCGCCTTTCCAAAGTGATCAAAGCGCTGTAATTTCGCTGCTGGTGAATCATCAGAATCAGGTCGCAACAACTAGGGTGCTGCCAATTTCTAGCGCAAACCTATCCGCACTTAGATTGTAACATCCACCATTTTTCAATGCAGCTCCCCAAATACCATTGGGTCAAGGAAGTTTTTGATAACCGAAACAACTAATCACAGATTTTGAAAGCAGGAGGAAACCGGAGATCCCGGAGAAAACCTGCGAGAGCGTGTATGGATCGTGATAAACCAAATGCACATAAAGCCCGACCGAGCACAGATTTCGAACCCGGGATTCATTGGTGCAAAGCGAGGGTATCTACCGCAGCGCCAACACGCTCTCCCAGAGTCCCCAAGTGCCCGGCCAAGTGTCCAACGAGGGATGCAGTCTTGAGTGAACAGCATATCTTTGCTGGACCAAAGTCATTCTCATGACAATGTTATGGTATAAAACCACGTCGGTATTTCTTATTACCATGGTATGGTCAGGAAGGGTATAAAAACACCTATGCAATTATTATATTCCGATACAAATTAACAATGATATTTAATCTGTTACGCCTATATAACATAAGACTAGAGTGATCATCAACATTCGCTGGGCCAAATTCGTTCTCATGACAATGTTACCACCCAATATACACATGTATGTACTCAGTATGATCACGTAGTTATTTCTTATTAGGCTGGTCAGGAAAGGTATGAATACACCTATGCAATTATTATATTCCGATACAAATTATATACATTGATATTTAAAACTGTTACACCTAAATAACATAATTATGTATTGAAGTGAGTGAATGTATAATATGCTCTTAAGAAAAGTGATGACTATTAATAACACTCCTCTTTTCTTTTTCTTTTTTCTTTTTTTTTGGGGGGTTAACGCCTCTTTCATTTTTGTTCATAACAAAGTTCACGGATGTTCACGTAATCTCAAAAAAAATCTCAACAATTACTGCCATTCTGACTGACAAGGAGTAATTTAGTGCAGTGCTCTCTTAATCTAACTATACCATTTGTTATTCAGGAGATAGCATAGAGTGGTTGACCCAGTAAGACACTACACGTTAAGTGTTACTTTAGTTTGCTTAGTGCAATCAATATCTCCTCTATATTAATAATAATATAGAGGAGATAAGAATCATAAGGATCTGCTGAAAAGGAGAAGTGAGCTAATCAGTAAGTGTAGGCATGGCAACAGACCACCAAGCCGTGCCAAGAAAAAACAAATAATGTGTGTTTGGTAATAGGCCCTGTGGCGTAGCTACCCGGGGGCAGGGGGCAAAAAGCCCTTTGTGCCCCCCGCCCCCAGCCCTATTTATGTCCCGCCCCAGTCTCCGAATGTAGTGTGTATAGGCATTATGACAATTTATAAGGTCCATGTGACCAGTGAATAAAAATATATTATTATATAAATAATAATACTTATGAAGATATGAAGATCTATTTCATTCATTTTGCTGGCCATAATTGAGTACCCAATGACTATTTCAACCATTTAGTATTATAAACATCGTTGCGTCTAAATGTCATTATTATTCAAGTAATTAATTCAGAAATGATCCAGGGTAGTCATTTCAAGATATATTTATTTCGAGTCCCGATGACATAATTGATAACATATTGGAATTGTCATACACTTCAATGAGGTAGCTTTACTATATAATACCATTGACTGGGTTGCCGACGAGATGACTGCCTTCAATTATAATTACGGTATGTTACGTCCAGTAGCCATAGTCCCCCTGGAGCCATTGAGTAACTACTCCGACGAGTCCTGAGTATGCCAACCAAACCTAAATCCTGAAAACATGTCTCAACTAAACTGCTCGCTCTCAAATGCAATATATTTGCCAGTGACATACGCGTGGAGCAGAGAAGAAAAGGTTATCATTCTCATATTTTTGCCTCTAGTGACATTCTTTGGAAACGTTGGGAATGTGGCATTTCTCTTCACTGGTCTGCGTGTCCCTCGTATGCGCACAGTTGCCAACGTGTATTTGTTCAATTTAGCCGTGTCGGATGTATTATTTTTAAATATCGCGTGTGGAGCATATATTGCGAATTTTGTGACTACACCAGTAATCCGTACACTCGCGTACAACTCGGCCATTCAGTGTTGGTTGACATTCTACCCAAGCTTTCTATGCTATTTTTCTTCTCTTGAAATGGTGACGCTTGTATCTTTCGAACGCTACTTCGCTATCTGTAAACCATTAAAATATCGTAGTTTCGCTGGAAAACGCCGAACAAAAATACTGACAGTTCGGGCTTGGGTCATTGCCGGTATCCTTGCAGGATTTTTGACATTCAAGCACGGTGACATTCACATTTTTAGTACCGTTTGCGTAGGTGGCATTGTTGGTGGTTCAAAAAAGGAACCGCATATCGTAACCTTCAGCGAGTGCATGAATTCATTTGCATTTGCTTGGTCCAACTGGCTCGATGAAATTATCACCGACATATTGTTTCTTGCAGCAATGGGCAGTAGTAGTTACACATATGTGAAGATTATTCAAGCCCTGACCAAACGAGAAGAGACCAATCTTCTCCGCTCTAATCAAAACACCAAACGCAGCGTACGCAAACAAGTTTCTATGATACTCATTGCTAACGGTACCGTATTTTTCATCTGTCAAATACCATGGAGATTGTATGGAATTCATAATATTACTGCGAACATACTCGAGATATGGTCCCTTTGTAAACATCAGGAAGCAAAGCTGAAAGTCATTGCCCGAATCTGCTTGTATATCAATTCGGCTATTAATCCGTACATCTACATATTGGGAAGTAAATACTATAGACAAGCAGTTATGGAAGCCTTTCGCTTCAAAAGATCAACAGCAGAAACAACCTCGAGAACAAAGGCGCCAATTCATACTTTGTCATCAGCAGTTACAAAAGGTAACTCGCGTTTGACCGATTAACTCATCCCGATTAACTCATACCTTCGGGTATCCTGTTTATGGTTCTCCTACGTTATGTGAGTCACAAAAAGGAATATACACACGTCGGAATATTTAATCATTGTCGTAGACTAGACTTACATTCATTAAAAGGTCGTGTGCCTTGAGTTGGGACCCTTTGTGTGACATATGCTGAAAATCGAAAAATCACATGGATTTTGCTTAAAACATTTTTAGCATTAAAACTATACATAGGGCTTTACTGTTACGCGCTTTACTGACTTGCCGTAACTGCGTGTGCTGAAGAATTATTCACGTCACTGTCATACACCGTAGAACCACTACTGCATTCTTCACGATTCGAGTGATGATTTAATTTTTTAGACAATATATTCTGGTGAAATGATACTCTGAACTAACATACCAGCTTATTTCAAACTAGAATTGAAGTCAAAACATTATACAATCCAAAATCTTGAAGAAATAGCCTGAATTGTAACCGAAATACCGCATGTCATCGTGTCTGCGAGTTGCAAAATTTAAATCTTCACGATTGGTCAAATTAAGTCACATGTTTTTCAGAGATCATCGCTCCTGGACAACGAGCATGACGGGTGAAAACTTTCGCTCCAGTATAGAGTGAATTCTAAAACCGACCGAAATAAATTCGCTTTCACAAAGAGTGAACTTCACTCAAAACAAACGACTTGTGCCAATTAACAACAGTCACTCCAAGATATCGAGCTGTATTTGGGGCCACTCTGACCAGAGTGAAAATTCAAAGATGAACGAGTGAACAGTTTAACTCTTTAAGAGTGAATTCCAGCTCAAAAAGAGCTGAAACAGATTCACTCTGAATTCAGACTGGGGTTTTCACTCTTTGACATTTAGAGAGTAAAACAGTGTAAAACCCGAGAAAAAGTGCTTCCTGTAAGACATGTTGTGACCCCATCGTGTTGGAGCATGCGATTGGTAAAGTCATGTAGGGTATTGTCTCCTCTATACGAATGTCGCTGTTGGTAAATTAAAATCGTGTGCTAATCAGCTTTAATTAAGCAAAATAAAGTGTCAATACCTAAATTGAGTGCAGTATGTACTATTCTAGCAACATTTCTCTATTGAATGTATGGCAACCCCATCTTTGTGATGTGTTGTTATTAAATGGAGTTGCCACCTCGAGTTCGATTCCCATTGATCATGAATTTCTTTTAAGGAAACAGACACGAGTTCGTTTTAGGAATATTAACTGGTATTGAAATGAATAATGGGAAATCGGCCCGGATTGATATTGGAAAGTAAATACTGTATAGACAAGCAGTCATGGAAGCCTTTTTCCTCAAACGATCAACATGCAACAGCAGAAAACAGCAACAGCCGCTTTTCGTCTTACGCAGTTACACAAATGTAACTTCCAACTGACCATTTGCTGACTCGATCAAAGCAAGTGCTGCAATAGTGTAAAGCTAAAATGTCGCACTTTAACGCTTTCCACGCGGCAGGCGTCTGCAGACGACATTCCAAAATTTCACAAAATGTTTCAAAAAGTCAAAATTATCAAAGTTCATTACCATATTTGGAACCAAAGAAAGGTATTGAAATAAGTATAAACATGCCTAATATTGGTTCAGTAATTCTTGCGATAGACTTTGAAAGTTGGGAAAGATTTCTGATAATCTTATCATTTTATATGGCAAATTTAAACCAATGGCCGCGTGGGAAGAGCAGCAATCCTTAACCATTTCAGCCAAGGGGGGTGTATATTTGTCTAGTCATTGTGTAAAATCGGAATGTGAGTACTATGCGGGGAGAAAGAAATCGACATTTTTTCCGTCTTACAAAAGTAATCCAAAAAAAATAAAAATCGGGAAAATACAAAGATGCACGATAATTTTAGTACCATAAGTTCTCTGTTCAATATCTAAGGTATGTATGCTTATTCGATTCGCATCAAGCAGTCATGTGACTGTGAGTAATTTGGTCAAAGTTAGGTTTTGATTTCCATATCATCATTCAGTTCAATTGACTAACAAAGATAGTATTGTATCACAACGTAAAGTACTCAACAAAAGAAAGTCGTACACTTTGTTTAGGTCAATTAAAGTACCTTTTGATTGTTGATTTACCAAACAGGCTAGATAGACATTTGGATTAATCTTTTAGGCACATTTTGATACCAAACATAACACCTAGCAACAAAAATAAACCATGATTAGCGCCATTTAAAGAAAATTAGTGACTTTTCAAAAGTCATATTTTCAATTACTACACGGGAGTAAAATGGGTGTGTGCTAGGTTCACCCCGTTTGTGACACTGTTATTAACCAGGATTGACCGGCGGGAAATCGATCACACTGTGCAGCCGTGTACACTACCCTGCGCTCGGCGTACACATAGTGAGCGGGATATTTGATTCCGAACATAAAGGGCATTATGTGCTTGTTAACAATTGGTGTTTTCTTCCGCGTAGTGTATTTAAAATGTGACTTTTGAAAAGTGACTAATTTTCTATAAATTGTGCTAATTATGGTTTACCTTTGTTGCTAGGTGTTATGTTTGGTATCAAAATGTGCCTAAAAGATTCATCCAAATGTCTATTTAGCCTGTTTAGTAAGAAGATAATCGGAAGTTACTTTAAATTACCTAAACAAAGTGTACGACTTTCTTTTGTTGAGTACTTTATATGGAATCTGTCTTGTTGGTTGTAGCTCTGGTACCGAGCTGCGAGCGGAGCGAGATGCGACCGTAGAAAACTATATTATATATTATTATTGGTTCGAAGAGGAATTAGCAGCCTTTCCCGACACTAGCGCCGGGTCGCTGCTACCCGGAGGTCGCTGATACCCGGGTCGCTGCTACCCGGAGTTGCTGCTATCCGGGTCGCTGCTACCCGGAGGTATAGAGGTATATAGAGGGGTACAGTTTTGGGCTATTGGGGAGGCACGAGTGTAGTGCTAGCGGGTTGTAGATAAACAATTGGTCATATCTAAGTATGAGATATCACATTCCACCCATAGAAATGCAAAGTTGTTTCATCTACGCATACTGTATAGTTGTGCTCTGATTTTATAAACTTATACATTTTTAAACCCGGGTTAGTGACATGCGCGCTTAAACAAGTTACAAACTGAATCTAAATGTCAATACTTCAGTAGATAGAAGCTATTAACACAGGTGCTGAAACAAACAGCGAAAAAGATCAAGAGCACGTTTTAAAAAGAAATTGTGCGTATGATATGATTATAGATGGGTACAAAGCTAGCTTTGTTTTAATGTATTAAAATTATCAGTGAGACCTGCAGCCGTAAGAGCTGGCCTAGATAACAAGTAGGTTGGTCTAGAAAATTAATGAAAAAAAGTTTTAGAATATTCTAGCCGACATCACGTTTAGCAAACTAATGCACCGTAATATGTGATACAACTATTTTTAACCGACATATAAAAGTAAGCAAAACGCATGACCACTCGTAGTTCGGTTGACAACGTTGGTCTGCTAGCCTACTATCATACTACCGACTCTCCTGACAACTCCAACAAAGAGTCAAAACGATATTGACCATACTTGTTTCATGTCAACTTGAATAGGCAAACAACTCGACCAAACCTAAATCCTGAAAACATGTCTCAACTAAACTGCTCGCATTCAAACGCTATCGATTTGCCAGTAACATTCACGAGGGACAGCGAAGAAAAAGCCTTGATTCTCATATTTCTGCCAGTAGTGACATTCTTTGGAAACGTTGGGAATTTGGCATTTCTCTACGCCGGTTTTCGTGTCCCTCATATGCGCACAGTTGCCAATATGTACTTTTTCAATTTGGCCGTTGCGGATGTACTATTCTTAAATATAGTATTTGGATCAGTCGTATGGACGTATGTGATGTCACCAGTAATCCGTGACAACAACGCGTACAATTCTGCCATTTGGTGCTGGCTGACATATTATCCAACTATTCTCTGCTATTATGTATCGATTCAGATGTTGACTCTTGTTTCTTTCGAGCGTTACCTTGCTATCTGCCAACCATTAGAGCATCACAGACTCGCTGGAAAACGAAGAACAAAACGGCAAATAGTTGGTTCATGGGTTATTGCAGCTATTTCAGCTGTAGCCCTTACATTCAGATTCGGTGGTGTCGAGGTTCTTGGTACCGTTTGCGTGGGCAGCATAGCTGGTGGTCCGAACATTGAACCCTTTATCGTGACTTTCAGTGATTGTAAGAATTCATTTGGCTTAGTTTGGTCAAGCCTAGTCAGCGAAATCATTAATGATGTCCTGTTTCTTGCAGCAATGATCAGTAGTTGCTTCACCTATGTGAAGATTATTCAAGCTCTGACCAGGCGAGAAGAGAGTAATCTTCAATCTAATCAGCAAAACACCAACGGTAGCGTACGCAAACAAGTTGCTATTATACTCATTGTTAATGGTACCATATTTTTCATCTGTCAAATACCATACAGATTCAACGGAGTTCATAATATAACAGCTGACACACTCCAGATATGGTCCTTAAGTGAGAAACAGGCAGATTCGCTTAAATACTTTGCCCGGATTTGTTTAATTGTCAATTCGGCTATCAATCCTTACATCTACATATTGGGAAGTAAATACTATAGACAAGCAGTTATGGAAGCTTTTTGCCTGAAAGGACCCACAGCAAAACCTGCGACAAAAACGACGTCAGTTACTTCGTCACCAGCAGTTACAAAAATGTAACTTCGGTTCTGTCTGATCCCTACTCAACTCAAACTATTTAACTTTCCGTTTAGTTCTAATTCAACGTTTTCGTAAACTCTCTCCGGGATAAATTGATCATCTCGTAAGGAAAGCAGAGCAGTCCGAGTCGTCAAACACTTCTCCAAAGTTTTATTCGTCTGGGCCAAATTCATTGAGTGAAAAATTAACAAGTACCATATAGTACCATGTACACACAGAAAACACTATGTAAAAAATTATGTAAATATAGAACTCCATAATTATTATGTAAGAGTTTACATAAAACATGTAATATATACCCAAGCTTGTGTAAATTCCTATGCAAAAGCTTTACACAACTGTTTACATAGTATTATGGAGTTCTATTTTTACACAGATTGTGTATTTTTTACATAATTTGTGTAATTTTTTTACATAGTGTTTTCTGTGTGTATGGAGTATTAACTTTGCGACTAAGCCAGTTATCGGTAACAAATAACTCCGTCATTGTTGATAATGCAAGGATAATAATAATTCACGTGTCATCTATGGTTTTATCATGTTAATAATAACCGACTATTCGCATGGTTCATAGCGGGATTTCATCTTATCGCTTTCCATGCGGCAGGCGTATGCAGACGACAGTTTCAAAATTTCACAAAATGATTCAGAAATTTCATAATTATTGAATTTCATCACCATATGTTGAATCACAATGAGAAATGCATTAAAATAAGTACAAACATGCCTAGTATTGGTTCAGTAATCCTTGAGATAGACTTCGAAATTTGGGAAAGCTTTCTGGAAAAAAAATCTTGTTTTGTTGACCTATATGGTATAACTATATAGCCGCGTGGAAAGTGTTAAGAGTGTTACTATCACAACCGATTAGTACTCGATCTGAAAACCACGGAAATATACATGTTCGCGAGCGAGAACCGTATGTTGATTTAACGTTGATTGAACCGTATGTTGGTTTAAATCGTCAATTTAATCGAGAGGCTACCACCATGACCACATTCATGATTTGTTGAATATCATAGTTTTCAAAACGTTATTGCTAATGCTATATAGATTTGAACGTATTGTCATGATCTGGTCTTCTGAATAATGACTTAACACTTTCCACGCGGGGCAGGCATCTGCAGACGACATTGTAACATTTCCCAAAATGTTTCAAAAATGTCAAAATTATGGAATTTCATTACCATATTTGGAATCACCATGAGAAATGCATTGAAATAAGTACAAACATGCCTAGTATTGGTATAACAGTAATCCTTGAGATAGACCTTGAAAGTTGGGAAAGGTTTCTGAAAAATCTTTTTTTTTTGTACTTGTTAACAATAAGGAAAAAAAAAAATTGTTATGTTGTCCTCGACCGCCCGCTCGTCATTTTAGGGCCGCTCCGATTTGATTTTTTTTTTTCAGGTTTTTTTTTTTCAGGTTTTTTTTCCAGTTTTTTTTCCAGATTTTTTTCAGATTTTTTCTTAAACAGTTTAAATGGCATTAATATTAAATTATGTGCGGCTCTTAGAGTGATTTTAACTTCTTGTTGGCTGAACTTTGAGCTTCTGCTGGTAAAAGAAATTTTTTAAAAATAATTAAAAAAAAAAAAATCCGCCCGCCCGCCCCTCCTCTCTGAAAGCTGTCGAGGACAACATAAAAAAAAAAATTGGCCTAATAGACGCGTGGAAAGCGTTAATTAAGTTAAAAACATACGGTAGTTAATGAAGGTCTATGGTTAAAATCAGCAGACGGATCTTATTGCTGGCTCGATCAATTTGGTAAATAATATTTTCGATTATTCGCATCTTAGAATAGAAACATAGTTATATAGCAGGCCCGTAAGAAGGGGGGCGATGGTGGCGATCGCCCCCCCCCCCTTTGAAAATCTTCCCCGGAAAATTTGTACACAGATGAAAAAGCGCGCATTTGTCTTCCCAAAATGCAATATTCTTTGCTACAAGCTTGTTTAGAGCCAAAATGTACCTCGATCGTGCAAAAAATAGGTGCAAATTCGAAAATTTTCGCGCGCTACTCGCGCATATTTTACTAACAAATATCTTCCGGTGATTTTTTTTTTTAAAACGACCCCCCTTTGAAAAAGTGTCGTACGGCCCTGTATAGCGACAGCATAGTCGTAATAGCAGTTTATTACGAAATAATAGTGTAAATATGTAATATAATCGATCAACTTATTGAATTCGCGTTGACGATTGTCTTTATTCTGATTTATATTATATAAAATGTTCGTATCTATCCAAATTTTATAATAAGATTAAGAGAATATTTCCACGAGTTATTTTAATCATTTTCAGCACATAGTTAAAATGAGTGAAAAGGAATACCGTATACAAACAATGATTTATTAAATATATTGTCGTAGACTAGTCTTTCATTCATTAAAATCAATTTATTTATGATTAAAGCTAAACATAAGTCATTACAAATTTACAATTTTGTATGAGTCCAAGTCGATGCGTCGTACCGTGCTTTAGGGAGCACATCAAAATTCGACCGCGCGGCAACCGGCGGTTCCGCCCGGTTGGACCGCATATCATTGTTTAGAACAATAGAATCCGGCTGCAACCTCACGGAACTGCACGGAACCGGCGGTTGCCGGGCGGTCGAGTTTTGATGTGCTCCCTTACTTGAATTAAGAATCATGGGCACGAAAAGTAATATTTGAGTTGATAAATGAAATAATGGAAAACTTATCTATACAAAAAAGAAAACCCTGTTTTACGGGCCCGACTGACCCACTGTTTGTGTGTAGATATCATATAGGGGGAAATTTTCACGTGCAAATGAATACCACCAACCACCAAAAGATTATACGTCGACCTGAGATGGGCTCTGCCGCTCTGAAGCAAAAAAAAGTGAAGCATCAAAATGTGCATTGGATATTCCTACCAGATCATTTCACATTTTTTTGTTACATAGGCGGTTGCCAACGGATAAATTCGTTCATAGAATTGGTTTAATTGATTCACCAAATTGTACGTTTTGTAATGGGAATGTTGAAAGTTTAACTCATCTGTTTTACGAGTGTGAACATGTTAAACGTTTTTGGACTAGTGTTGAGATCTTTTTAAATATCATTTTTGGAATTGATCTCAGTTTAACAAAAAATTTCAATAATGTTTGGATACAATATTTTTGATCCGGACCCTTTACTAAATTATATTATATTATTGGGGAAACTGTACGTATATAGAAAAAGATGTGCAGGTTTACGGCCGATTTTTCAAGTGTTTAAGGCCTTAGGGGCGATATCCAAACTCTACAGTGATTTTAAAGCATTTTTCTAGCGATTTTACAACGATATTCCAACGGTATTTCGTTCTATTGTTAAAAGCATCGGAAAAAGATCGGTGATTAACTAGAAACCTCTCTCTTTCGAGAGCTCTAGGAGGATCAGATCTTTTTTTGGAGTAAAGTTCACTCTTAAAAGAGCGATTTTCACTCTAAAAAGAGTTAAAAATCACTCTAAAAAGAGTTAAAATCACTCTGAAAAGAGTGGAAATCACTCTGAAAAGAGTGGAAATCACTCTTAAAAGAGTGACAAATCACTCTGAAAAGAGCGAACTTCACTTCTTAGAAGAGCCGTCCCTCCTAAAGCTCTCGAAAGAGTGAGGTTTAGCTCTTTTACATTTAGAGAGTATTATAATATGGTTCGTACGAATTCCGGAATACAAATGAAGCGGCGAGCTTGAGCGCTCAGCTTGAAAAGGGCGATTTGATGATGTAATCAGACGTTTCGGCCGGTACCCAGGCGTTTCGACCGGTTAGGAACCGGTATGGAGGTGGTATGCACACGATGAGGACACGGTGAGAACGGTAAGCTAGAACTGTATGAGGCCGGTGATCCCGGGACAAGGCCGGTGAGAACCCGGGACAGACCCGGTGTAGAACGGTATGGACCGAGGACCCGGTGAGGAGGTGTTATGCACCCGGTAAGAACGGTAAGCTAGAAATGTATGAGGACGGTGAGCCCAGTACCCGACCGGTGACGACCCGGTATAGACCCTGTATATAACGTTATGGACCCGGTGGCCACAACAAAAGATTAATGCGCCCGTTGACATTTTTTACTGATTGTTTGGACTCTGTTGTTTTTCTATTAGACGGTAAGGTGGCCGCCTGCCATTACCGCCCTGCGAACGGGCGTGAAACGGGTGCGCCGTCTTTATACCGTCCTCAAACCGGGCTCTCACCGTTTGCCGCCGCTTTTACTCACCCGGCAGGACCCGGCAGGAGTTTTGAGCATGCTCAAAAGTCCTGCCGGGCGCGGATGGCCGGCAATGTCCCCGGCAACGTGTTCAACGGACGGGAAACGGCTCACCGTGTGACATCACCGTGTGCCACCGTCTGCACCAATTTGTCACACGGTAATGGGCCGGCCAGCTCACACGGATACATGTGAGTACAAATGTATTTTACAGACATTCCCGGAATGTGAGCGAAGCGGCGAGCTTGAGCGCTCAGCTTATACAGGGCAGTTTGATGACGTTATCAAGGCAGTTCGGTCGGTACCCAAGCGTTTCGGCCGGTGAGGACCTGGTGAGGAGGTGGTATGAGCCCGGTTCCAGGCCGATAAGGACCCGGTATAGAACAGTATGAACCCGGTGACAAAAAATAAATCAATGCGGCCGTTGACATGTTTTGCTGATTGTTCACCGTGTTGGACTCTGTTGTTTTTCTATAAGACGGTAAGGGGCCGCCCAGCTCACACGGATACATGTGAGGGCCCCATAATTAACAACGACAAGTATAATATTTTGATAGTGGGTAAAACGTATGAATGCCCACAGACTATGGCAATTAGGGGATAGTTATATATCGGAAGTCTACACTTATAAATATATTGGTGTTACTTTTTTTTAGAAATTTATCTGATCATTATCAGATCATTATCTATATACTAATTTTCGGTCCTTCGCCTGATTAGATAGTTCAATAATAATTTTACACTCGCGTCCCTCTTCAACTGAAAAAGCGTGGTAATTGCGCCTCTAATACACGAGCTAATTAGATAGTTCAATGCCAGTATTTCCCCGTTTACAGACATGCGCAGAAAGGATCACATGTGAAAATCCGAAATGTTGAATTTCTTTTACTCGGGTAGCTACTGTTCGGACACAAATTGTGGTTTTCGGAGTGAGTGATGACATATGGTCTTCACCCAAAATATTTTCTTTAGGGATATAGCTACATTTCTGTATATGCGGCTGTTTGTTATTCTTTAAGATCGCATTGTAACAAGCATTTATACGGGAGGCTATACGTCCGACAAATACAAATATTTCACGAAATTTTCTAAATGTAAACAACAAACTCTTACACAGATCTTAAAGTGACCTTTCACATTGGTTATATAGGCGAACGCGACGTTTGATACCGATAAAGAAACTGGCAGTACCATGCCGACCGTTGTTGTTGCTGCGCGTTCGCGTTTAACATGTCGCACGCAATACGGCGCACACGTAATGACGCAGAAAAATTGTGTACGCGTTGTTTACGGGGCAGGATGAAAGCAGGTAGTCCGTTGCTCCGCTGTGCATACCGTACATACAAGATAACGGGAGCAAGACACAAACAAAAACATAAAGCCAAGGTTATAAGACCTTTATTTTAATAAAGAAACGGGGAGCAAGGTGCAAACTGTATCCAGGATAACATGTATTAATTAAAGTGATATGAAGTGGCTGAAGGAAAATACATTTGATGGAATTACTCATGCAGTTGTAACCCCATTTGATGAAGTCACCTTTGCAAGTCACCACATTTGATGAAGGAGTTACCCATACAGGTAACCCCATTTGATAGGAGGAGTCACCCATGCAGGTAACTCCATTTGATGCAGTCAACCATGCTTCCGGTATTATAAATATGGATGATTAATGAATGTATACATAATGATTAATTGAGCAGTTATCACCTAAAATTTGGCCGATACCGCCGCGCAAGGCATGGCCGGTCATGAAGCTTTGGGCTGGTGGATAAAGGTCGGCACCCCCCCCCCCCCCCCCCCCCCCGCCCATTTCATTGTCTTCGTGCGACTTATACAGCGGGTGCGGCTTATAGCCTACTATATGAATGAGGTCTGAATCTTACTTTATTAATTTAATAATAAGGTGCTGCGGCTTATACACCGTGAGGCTTATATATATAGCACGGAAATTACGGGATTTTCTCATCATACCCTATAGGCCTAAGCACCCCCCTCCTCCCCCGAACTTTCCTTTACTTATAATATGGATACAGTAAGGCCACGTGGGGTATCTGGATGAACGGAACGTGCGGTATTGCCCCATCATACCCTAATAGGCCTAAGCCACTATGCAAGCGCACTTCCCTTACTTGATAATCTGGATATAGTAAAGGCACATTAAGGGGGCACACCACTAAATACCTCCCCATTGAAATACACGCGTTTCGGCCCTTTTTCAAGACCGTATTTTTACCCCACGTAACAATGATGGAAGTTTTTATTTCGCATGAATGTATTAGATATGTGTTGAAATTTATTTTAAACTTGATTTTTCTTGACCCATCTAGATGACATTTTTCGCTACGGGCACCTAAACAGCGCCCTCACCATTTTAAACCGATATTTTCGCTTCCTCACCGGTTCCGGCAACGATATCCTTCCGCAGCCTAGGCTCCCGTGCGTATTCGATTCCGACGATTTTGACCACATTAGCAATGCTGAGGTTCTATTCTATCTTTTTCATAAAAAAATAAGCAAGATTTACTTCTATTTGCTTCCCATGGGACGATGATCAAATTGATATAGGTACTATTTCTCCGAACCATACACCAAACGCGGAAGGATTTAGTGTAGTGCCCCTTAAAGGAGGTGTCCCGCAAGTATAAAAGTGTACATTGTATGTTAGAAAAGTAACTATCGAGCCCAACTTTTGTAATTATATAGAACAAAACACCACACTTATGACAAAAACAAATAAAAACCGCCATCTCTCAACATGCACTTTTTAAAATTCGCGCCGATCGAAAGTCCCAGTGTCGATGATGTCATAGTTATACAATGTACATGCGCAAATTTGAGCACCGATACCCATGACGTCATCGACACCGGGACTTTCGATCGCCGCGAATTTTAAAAATTGCATGTTGAGTGATGGCAGTTTTTATTCATTTTTGTGACTAGTATGGTGTTCTGTTTTAAATAATTACGTAATTTCGGCTTGATAATTATTTTTCTAACAAATAATGCTCAATGTTGTGCTTGCGGGACCCTTCCTTTAAATGGTATCTGGATAAACGGAGCGTGCGTGTGGTATATAATTATGGTCAGGCCTTATTTAGAACACAACAAACATGACATGCAAAGGGATACGTTTAAGCCTACATGCCTATTGGAGGACTAATGTATTTAATGTAAATTGGCCCGAAAAAAAAAACGGGGTTGGCACACATAGTGCTCAAATTTAATCATGGAATGGTACAAGTGATCCGCCGACCATAAATATGATAAAACTAAATAACCGACTATAGAACTAGAACCCACTAAACGCTCAGAACGCAGGCCTACTGAATAACCTGGATACAGTATGTGCACATGGGCAGTGGCGGCACCACCATCAACAGTGGGGAACAATAAAACAATCTGGAAGGGGCCAAGACAATACACTTGGGTGGAAAATTTAAGCCTTTTGGCTTTTATTGTAAACTTCCTGAAATAAGATTAATTTGTTCTAAATCAGACATTTTGGACCAATTTAAAGCTAATTTTAAGTAACTTTGAATTTTGACATTCAAATTGAACTTTTTTATTATTATTTTGGTACAAAATGTGTAGGGACTTAAAGTGTGGGAGAGGTCACGACTGGTGGCATCCCCCACCCCCTCGGGGCATACCCCTACCCGGTAGCGATTACCTTTTCGTACACGAGTTTAACCAAAATCAGTTCATTTGTTTAAAAATGTAAAAAAATAATTTATTCAGTGAATTTTGCTTTATTTCGTATTAAAACGGAATAAATAAATTTGGTTAAACTCATGTACGAAAAAAATAATCGCCATCCGGTAGTGTCGCCACTGCACATGGGGTAGGTCTACCTAAGGTCACACGGGGTACCCACCCAGATGTGGCCTATAATTATATTAAGGCAATCCAGATACTCTTAATATTCCAAAGTATTCTTATTAATCCACGTAGGCCCGAATAACCGCATAAAAAGTTATCACGGATGCCCTTAATATTCGATTCAAGATATACCAAATAGTCCAGGGAGGTCCTATATTGGATCACTTAAAGACACATGGAGTATCTTGGTTATTAATGTACATGGGGGGGGTACCTGAATAATCAAGGGCACCATGTGTTATAAATGGCGTACTTGGATTTTTTAAGGGCATACAGTATATATGGATTAAGGGCACTGTGGCACCAAAGTCAGTATTAAGGGCACAGGGTACATGGAGTATCAACGACATACTCTTGCTGTTTTACAATACCCTCATCCTACGTTTTGATATGACTAACCACCCGCTATAGCTTCGGCACTTATAACTGCGCTTTCCATTATAAATTGGATAATAGTACAGGCACATTGGTATGGATATAACGCCGGCACGTGCAGTACCAGGGTTATTAAGTCCACCTGTGAGGGGTTGGGTCTAGCAGACGTGGAGTACTTGGATTAGGAACATGTATTATTTAAGAAAGAGCACATTGGGCTTATAAGCTCATGGTGTTTTAAGGGCACCATGTCACTTACATTATATTAAGGGCACCTTGGGTACCTGCATTATTTAAGGACATGTTCTTGATATTTATATAAACATTTATAACGCTTTGAAATTACTCACCTCTGTCTATTTTGATATGACTAACTGCCCGCTATCTTCGGCACCCGCGTTTAACTTACTTGAATATGATCAAGTAAGGACACAAGGGTATAATCTCGATATAACGGCACATACAGTACCTAGATCATGTGATACCCGAAACAATATTAAGGGCACCTGTGGTAACTGGAGTAGGGGTACTCTCTAAATACAAAACGAGTGGAAAGAGTGGAAATTCACTCGAAAAGGAGTGAAGGGAGTGAAACACAGGACAACCCGTTTTAGAGTGGAAAATGTCCTCTCAATAAAGTGGAACATTGTCATATAAAATCCCCTTTCACTCCTTTTAGAGTGTTTTTTACTCAAAAACGTGTTGTCCTGCGTTTAACTCCTTGAAAAAGTGGAAAACCACTCTTTTACATTTAGAGAGTAGGGATTAGGCCTATGGGGTACTTGCATTTCAGGGCACATGGGAGGCCTACATCCTGAGGTACCTGGGTATCTGGATATTAAAATCACAAAGGGTATATACATGTAATAGGCCTACCTGGATTAAGGCACATCACATACCCGGATTATCAAATGCACCTGCGATATTCAGATTTATTGAGGGCCCGTCTGGATTATGTAAAGGACATGTTCTTGATATTGTACCAAATTTTCTTACGCTTTGTTTACTAATCTCCTCGTTATCTTCTAGCGGGTTCCGCGCGAAGCGCGGATGCCCGGTAGTCATAGTAATGATGTTATAAAGAAGGGAAACTGTTTAATTGGATATGTTAAATCTATTATTGATGGTCAGGATGATTTTCAAAGGGTTTATTATGGAAATTTATCATGGAATAATCTGGTACTTTCCTCCATCAACTATGCTTCAGCTATATGGGTCCCTGGAAGCGCTAATGACACCAAACGTATTGAATCATTACAATACCAAATGGCAAGATCAATTCTGAAAGCCCCCAGGAACACCCCACTGGAATGTTTAAGAGCCGATTTAGGATGGCAACCGATTACTTTAATCCAAAATAAACTTCGTATTAAATATGGCCGAATCTTATTTTTAACGCTATGCATACTGTTTATATTAATAAGTATTATAAGAACATTTGTAAAAATCTAAGATGGAAGTGGTTTGTACATATTGAAAAGGCTATGGTAAATTGTGGTATGGATTATATATTTAAAGACAATCTTCATAGCAGCCGATTTTGGATCAATAATTTTAGTAATACCAGTATTGATAATTGTAATTTTAAGTGGCTCAATTCAGCTTTGACAAAATCATCCTTGAAGGACTACGTATTATTTCAAAAGTAAACCTGGTTTAGAAGATTATTTAATATGCAAATTAGATTTTTATGGTGCGTCAATGAAATTCAGAGCACGGTCAAATACGACACTACCACTCAATGGCAGTGCTCATTCATGGAAACCCGATATAAATATTTACTTTCCATTATGCGATAAAGATATTGAGGATCTGAGACATTTTCTATTTCTATGCAGCGGCTTAAAGCATATCAGAGTTGATGAATATCTAATCTAACAATAAAATTGTGTCTTATGCTAGGTCTTTCAAATGATGTTCTTACTGCAAGTAATGATTTTCACTTACTTTATATATTTGATGTGCTTTGTAAATCATATTTAAAACGAGCATGGACCGCACGTAGCAATAACCTTGCATGAATCTATGTTACCATGTAAATATTTGTATATAATATTTCCTTTTTGTATTTTAAAACATTGTGTTAACGGCCGAGTGCACCAATGACGGGTAACTTAATAGGGAGGTAAGCTACCTCCCTAGTAGTTATGCTCTAACTGTAGCATAACTTACTAACGAAGTAATTCTTAGAGCATAACTGCCGAGTAACACCAGAATAGCAACTAGCGAGGTAAATATCCACATTAATCAGCATCGTCCCCTTACAAAATTAATTGGCGCATATGCCAAGTGTTAACCTAAAAGTATTTTACTGTAAAATTCTGAAGTGAATGGTCCTCCGTAGTATTAAAAACGTGTCGTCACTCGCTAGGTCATAGGTGAGTGTAAACCAAGAATCACGTGGAGTCGGCCTGCGATCCGGAAAAAATGATGCCATTTTATGGCCAAAAATTTCGAAGTTTGTTTACCGCTTTTTCAAAAATAAGGACTATCATGACATTACAAACATAGTTTGGGCGAGGGGCACATACAAACATTGCACCAAAAAGCACAATTTTAATGACAAACACAAGCACCCGATGGAAACAATTATATACAATTATAACATATCTCTTAACACAAATACTTCCGTGGCGTGGTTTTTTTGGTAGCTTTTTTGGTAGCTTTAGTTAAATGGTCATATCTCACGGGATTGACAAAACCAAATCAGATGAAATAAACGGCATATGAAACTTAAAGCGTCTAGTTTTTCCATATGTATATAAATGTTACACCAACTTCTAGAACTTCATGGTCAATAAGTTGGGTAAACACGTGCACGGTTTGTTTTGGGACACCCTGTATAGGATGGAGATAGTTTGAGAGAAATGAATCCGTTGAAAGAAAGAAACCGTGCACTGATGGGTATTTTTGAAAGGAATTGATCTGTCTCACTACTTATCATGCTTATTTCATTTATTTTATGATCACAAGCTCCATAATTATCACAAGGCTAATGGAGTGTTCCTATTTACCAATCATTCGCCAAAAAGGCGGCCTGAATAACATTGTTTCCATTCCGTTGTCGTCCATCGAACTATGCACTAGAAAGTGAAAGCTAGTGAACAACCGAGAGTGCATCCTGCTTGTCGTCCATCGAACTACGTGTACCAGAAAGTGAACAGCCGAGAGTGCATAGCCTGCTGGCTGCTTATAATATAATCGAATGGTGTCATTTATTGTATCATTAAATCCCATTTTCTTTTATGTTTAAACTCTAATGATACGTAACTGTTTACCCTTTTCTGGTTTAAGCTACGCCCACTGGTATGCTTTAAATGGGTTATACAACTGTCTACGGCCGAGTGCACCAATGCCGGGTAACTTAATAGGGAGGTAAGCTACCTTCCTAGTAGTTATGCTCTAACTGTAGCATAACTTACTAACGATGTAATTCTTAGAGCATAACTGGCGAATAACACCAGAATACAATACAATACAATACAATAAGCTTTTATATACCGCCATTTCATTTAGATCACAGCGGTTTGTGATGATACAAAGAACATATACAACCTAGCAAAGTAAACAACATGATAAAAACAAAACATTATATATACAAAGAGCAATATCAATAAGGAAATAGGTGAGTTTTCACTTGTTTTTTGAAAACATTAATCAGCATCATCCCCTTACAAAATTAATTGGCGCATATGCCAAGTGTTAACCTATAGTTTAATGTAAAATTCTGACGTGATTAGTCCTCCGTAATATTAAAAGCGTGTCGTCACTCGCTAGGTCATAGGTGAGTGTAAATCAAGAATCACGTGGAGTCGGCCTTCGATCCGGAAAAAAAATGATGCCATTTTATGGCCAAAAATTTCGAAGTTTGTTTACCGCTTTTTCAAAAATAAGGACTATCATGACAATACAAACATATTTTGGGCGAGGGGCACATACAAACATTGCACCAAAAAGCACAATTTTACTGACAAACACAAGCACCCGATGGAAACAATTATATACAATTATAACACATCTCTTAACACAAATACTTCCGTGGCGTGGATACCTTGTTCTTCGCTTGATAACCGCAGAACCCCGGTTCGATCCCCAGACCACGCACGACACGATATGCTTTTTTTCTTCTTCTTCCACTCAAAATAATGTTGAAACTTAGTTTTATCAGTTTTTAATTAATAAAAACAATAATAATAAGTTGATTTATTTAGTCATTATTTAAGATCCTTGGACAATTAGTATATTTTGGTTAAAATATGACCCAAAGTCGGTGCGATTAGTGTTTGAATGGGCAAAAGGAGTTGTGATCTAAATTTTGACTAAAAAAATCACCAAATTGCATGAATGGATTTTCAAAAATGCAAAATCTTTCAGCTTATGAGGGGTCACATTCCACTTCAAATAGACACCACCTGGGCATGCGGCAAGCGCAATTAGCCCTTCAGCATCAGCGAATCATCCCCTCCAATGTTCACAACAAATGTACGCTACTGCTAGAATCGACTGACTTGTGGCATAAAATGTTATGCCCCAACTTACTCTTGGGTACGGTCAGGTATAACATTTAGCGTAAATTACCCGCCCGTTACTAGCCTAGTAGCTTACCCCGCATTGGCGCTCTCAAAATTTTAGGTTACGCCTCAGTTACTAGCGAGGTAGCGCTATTCTTCAGCTACCCGCCATTGGTGCACTCGGCCGAGGCTGTGGAGGAATTCAGATTTTGAGAGGGTAGAAGCTAGACTAGTATAAATCACTTTATATAGAGTAAAATGTGTACAGCTGTTTTTAATGGTGCAAGCGAATTAAAGAGGAATATCCACACATGTTTGTACACGGATACCATGGCGAGAAGTGTTGTTTGTGTGGGGTGTGGGTGTTCTTTTTGTTTTTGTTTTTCTTGGGGGCGTGGGTGTGTGGGGTGTGTCTTGGTGGGGTGGGGGTTATTGGTGCGTTATGACTTGCATGGATGAAATCACCACAAAATCTGGAGTTCAATGTTTTGGATAGTTTAAGATAACGTACATCGAGGACAGTTAAAAAAGAAAAGACGGACTGGAATTACTGGATAGACACACTTTTGAAATAAGACCGAATATACATAATAATAATAGAGTAGGTACACTGCAAAAACTAGGGTGTTACTTTAACACCGGTTGGAGCTAATACGGGTCCAATCTATACACCGGTGTTAAAATTCTTGGTGTTATTTCAACACCAGTTGGTGTTATTTTCGACACTTCTATTATTGTTTTAACATTGGTAGGTGTTGAAATAACACTAATTGGATTGGACCGTATTAACTCCAAATGGTGTTATTTTTAACACCCTTGTTTTTGCTCTTGGTTCTGGTACTATTTAGTGTTACATTTTATTTATTTTTTAAATCCAGCAGTTTATTATTGATATAATTTCTAAAAATGTCCCCTGTTGGGTTTTTCGTCTGTTTTTTCTTTAAAATTCATAATCTCATTAGAAATCGTGGAATTAATGCTACTATGCTAGTTAATAGGAATACATCAGCATCTTGGTGTGTTGCTCTATACCAGCCTCCAACGATTTTGCGTGCATGACTGCACTAAATCAGTATAGTTATAGAAACAGTAATGAATAGGGCCCTACAATAAAAGCTGCTTGGAGGGATTTTGAGTAAGCAGACAATGTTATCATTGAAAATACTAAGTAAAATGGCAGCTATAAAACATGGAACTTGTTATTGTTCTCTGGTTTATGATTCGAGACTATCGTTGCAATTGACATGGCAATTATCTTACGTTACAATATATAATAATTCATATTCATCGTGATCTATTACGAGTTTATGGATACTTATTTCCAAAACTCAAGGAGAATTATATCGAATATATGTAACTTTTTAATAATTCTCTGGTTTAGGCCTAATATTAGTGTCTAATCCAAATAACTTGCCTAACAATAAGATGACATCGTAGATTTCTACCTAAAGCTGAGAATCGGCGCTGTAATTTATTCCAACAATACTGGTCACTTATCTAGTCATGCTGTTTTAGTACAAGCCTTATAACTTAGCTAAAATCGACCAATGAAAAACTTTGCACACGAAGGTAGACTTTGCATGACCTTTATCTTGTAAGTACATCAGCGCATGATGTGTGTGTGTGCTGTGATTACCACCCTGTTGACGCCGTATAGTGTTGCAAGCTTGTTGGAACCTCTCCACAAATACTTGATGCTATTCGCGCTAGTGGTGATGGAATGAGACGGGTGGCGATGATTGTTAAGAATGTATTGTATTTGTATTCATGTAATCCTGCTGCTAGGTTTATCGTTCTTCCCAGAATGAGTGATTTGTAAGAATGCTATTAAACACCTATGAATGGAGAAATCCGACAGGCTGCTGATAAAGTGTATCATGAAATAAAACATAAACAAAATTACTAACATTTTCCTCAACCAAACCTCGCCTTCCCTTTTCACCTCATAAAGCTGATGTAAGAATTAAATTGTGGATCTGCTTCGTGTTAATATAGTCCAGTCAATCTAATAAATGACCCACCACAAATTGCAATACAAGGTTTTTCTTCAGTTTCGTTATTAGAAAGGTCTCTGGAACAACATATCAAAAGTCTAATAAAATCTAAGCAGGCGAAAGTCATTTTTTCCGTAAATCCAAGATGGCCGCCAAAAAACCCTATTTTTGACAATATCTTGACTTCTCATTATTATTTTACAAATATTTTAACTACAAAGGTATGGTTTTTAATATCAATAAATCCATTGAAACACATTTAAATATAATTGGCCTGTAACTTACTTTATTAACACACCTAAATCCAAGATGGCCGCCAAAATGGCCTCCAAAAATGGTAAAAACACCATATATTGGCTTATATAAACCAACATGTATGATCAGAGTATAGTTTTAACAATGGGATGTATGGATTAGACCACTAGAAACTCATATCTAGTAATGTTTGTTAACATACTTTAAAACCAAAATGGCCGCCAAATTAATAGCCCAAAATGGTAAAAAGTGGTCAAAATTCCATAAAATAGCATAATATCAACCGAAATGTATGATAAAAATATAGTTTTAACGATGGGATGTATGTGATAGACCACTAGTAACTCATATCCAGTATTATTGCTCCGTTAACATAGTTCAAAATCCAAAATGGCTGCTAAAATGGCCCCCAAAATGGTTCCCGAAGTGACTGCAAAAATTGTCAAATTCCATAAAATGGAATAATATCAACCTAAATCTATGACGAAAATATAGTTTTAATGATGGGTTGTATGTATTAGACCACTAGTAACTCATATCTAGTATTTGTGCTTTGTTAACATACTTAGAAATCCAAAATGGGTCCCAAAATAACTAAACAAATTGTTGGAATTCCATAAAATGGGATAATATCAACCAAAATGTATGATGAAAGTATAGTTTTAACATTGGGGTTTATGTATTAGACTACTAAGTAATTCATATCCAGTATATTTTCATTGTAATAACATACTTTAAAACCAAGATGGCCACCAAAATGGCCACTGTAAATGTAATAATAGTCTACATGAGTGTATGATAATCCAAAATATATATTGTAAGAGTGTATATTATATCAAATTCACCAAGTAGCATTATTCTAAACTGCTAAGCTATTGCTTTTAGATATAAGGCCCGCCTCTGTGACAATTTTGATTCAGTATCACTTTCCAAAATGGCTGCCAGAATGGATAAGTTGATGTTAAATGACCTAAAACAATTGTTTTGTATTGTAAATTACCATACTATGTAATATATACCAATACCCCCAATTCTAATGGGACAGCATTCACTGTATCTATGATTGATAAAGCATAGGGGCTGTAACTCTATTTAGCTACAGCTTTTAATCCATCTGGTAAACATATTTGTATATGTGACAAGGTATAATTAAATGGATATATACTCCATTTTGACAATGTGATGTCATGGCATCATAATAACCATTTCATTAAAATTACCCTAATGGTCAATAACATTTCCTCCAAATGGTCAAAATAATTACCACAGGTGACCACCAATTGATCAAAATATGGAGTCACCATTCAATTATACCTTGTCACATACAGATACGTTTACTGGGTGAATTAAAATCAATAGATATAATCTTTTGTTCATATCTAATGTAACACTAACAATAAATCTAATACTGTTTTTCAGTCATTTTTACCTTTTGCAGCCATCTTGGATATTTTAAAATACTCAAACTAAATCAACAGCCCCTAGGCTTCATCATAGACATATTGAATGCTGTCTTATTTGATTTGGGGGATATTGGTATGGTCATTTACAATACAAAACAATTGTTTTAGGTCATTTAACATCAACTTAACCACTCTGGAAGCCATTTTGGAAAGTGATACAGAATCAAATTTGTAACAGAGGTGAGCCTTATATCTAAAAGCAATAGCTAAGCAGTTTCAAACATACAATTTGGTGAATGTGTTGTAATATACACTCTTAAAATATCTATTGTGGATTATCATACACTCATGTAGATTATTTTTACATTTACAGCAGCCATATTGTTGGCCATCTTGGAACTAAAGTATATTATTATAATGCAAATATACTGGATATGAGTGACTAGTAGTCTAATACAGACATCCCAATGTTAAAACTATACTTTCATCATACATTTTGGTTAATATTATACCATTTTATGGAATTTCGACAATTTGTTCAGTCATTTTTGACCCATTTTGGGGGCCATTTTAGACCCATTTTTGATTCCTAAGTATGTTAACAAAGCACAAATACTAGATATAAGTTACTAGGGGTCTAATACATACATCCCATTATTCAAACTATAATATCATCATACATTTTGGTAACTTCACAAATGTTGCTGCAAAACACTGATTTTGTTTTCGCGTAGACCCAAACAATTTGTACGAAAAATACTAAAATGGCGAATTATAATAGCAGAAGAACAAAGCGCTGTAATTTTGCTACTGGTGAATCATCAGAATCAGCTCGCATCAACTAAGGTGCTGCGAACTTCCCGCGCAATCTTATCCACACTTAGATTGTAACATCAACCATTTTTTAATGCAGCTCCCCAAATACCATTTGGTCAAGGAAGTTTTTGATAACCGAAACAACTAAACACCGATTTTGAAAGCGGGAGGAAACCGGAGAACCCGGAGGAAACCTGCGAGAGCGTGCATGGATCGTGATAAACCAAATGCACGTAAAGCCCGCGGTCGTGCACAGAATTGACCCGGGTTTCATTGGTGCAAGGCGAGAATCCGCTGCGCCAGCACGCTCCCCCAATTGAGTGAGTACACTGCAAAAACTAGGGTGTTACGGTTGGAGTTAATACGGGTCCAATCTATACACCGGTGTTAAGATTCTTGGTGTTATTTCAACACCAGTTAGTGTTATTTTCAACACTACTCACTACTTTTATTGTTTCAACACTGGTATGTGTTGAAATAACACTGGTAGATGTTGAAATAACACTGATTGAAATGGACCCATATTAACTCCGAATGGTGTTATTTTAACACCCTTGTTTTTGCAGTGTAAATATTTGACACGCTGAGATAACGTCAGCATGTTTACATTTATTTTGGTACCCAACTTGATCCCATCGTCGACCACTTAACCAGTTACCTTATTACCTAACTTCACAAATGTTGCTGCAAAACACTGATTTTGTTTTCGCGTATAGACCCAAACGATTTGTACGAAAAATACTAAAATGGCGAATACTATACCAAAACGACAGTGACAGTTAAAGCTTTCCACACGGCAGGCGTCTGGAGACGACATTCCAAAAGTGTTTCAAAAATGACGAAAATATTGATAATCATTTTCATATTTGGAATCAACATGAAAACTGCATTGAAATAAGTACAAACATGCCTATTATTGGTTCAATAATCCTTGAAATAGACTTTAAAAAAAGTTTTTAAAAAATCCATTCACGAAAAAAGTGCCCAATTGTTGTAAAATGAATACGGTTTTTTACCCAGGATCATCATTATCACTACATAGAGACACGTGCTCTAGCTTTGTTCTAGTGTGAGGTATTGAGTTTCAGCATGTAAAGTATTCGTTTATAGACATTTAATGTATGCAGCGACATCATAAACATCAACAACGACGACGACAACGACGACGACAACGACGGCGATGACGACAACGATAACAAAACAACAACAACAACAACAACAACACCATCATTATCATCACCAACTTCAACAACGACGACGACAACAACAACGTAAAAACAAAAACAACGACGACATAAACGACATCTTCTTTTTAAAGAGCACATTTTATTTTACTTTACTTTACAAGTGAAAAGCACGTAAAAATCACCTATGAAGGGGAATACTCTTAAGAAACAACACTTTTATATGCGTAACGGGGCTCGTTCCAAAACTATTTTCCGAAATAAAAATAGTCCCAGGTAAAAAGCCACAATAGCGGGGGACACATACTTTTCGGATTCAATTGAGAGATAACGATGTCAGAATTACGTCAGTCCTCCATGTTTGGCTACGTGGCTACGGTTGTAGCATCACACCGGTGTAGCAGCGGGTAAAGTATAATCTCATAATCTCCGATGGAGAACTAGCATAAATTCACGGCACCGTCAAGTGTATTCACATTTGTAGAGCATAGTGGAAAGTATCACATCGTGTCATTGGCCCGAAACCCCCAGCATTAAGGTTAGTTGAGATAGAATCGTCCAGTGTTTGCTTAAAGGGAAAATATATTCATTGTTAAATAAGTAACTTACTTATATATATGCGCATAACTCCAATACTTAAGGTCCTGCGCAAACCAATAGTAATCACAACATTGAAAATAAATTTAGACTTTCAATTTAATATATTGCACGTGAAGATTGACTGAATTGATCATATTGTGTAGCTGCATTTAATCGGTTGACTTTCACAGAGGCTGTAAACTCGTCAAAGGTATACGGTATCTGAGTTAAAAGGGCATATTCGATAGTTTGCAGCCGTACCATACCAGATCAGATAAGATGAACGACGGACACATGGCTAATCTCAGGGGATCTTATGTGAATGAGCTCATAAAGAGGGTAAGCGAAGCTTTCACGAAGCAATGAATCTTATATTAGGAATTTAATGGAGTGCTGCACTCTAGGACTAGACTGGGTCTCCGCGTCCCTCTATATGTCCGCCATCTTTATAATACAATACAATACAAATGAGCATTTATAAAGCGCCTTTTCATCAAGATCAAAGCGCGTGAGAAAAGCAAACCCAATGGAACAAAAGGATAATGAACAAACAAACATCATATAAAGTACAATATGATACAAGTTACACGACATTTGGATACAAATATGTTTTGACAGATTTCTTGAACATGTGTAAAGAGTCCTGATTTCTTATGAGAGCGGGAAGGTGATTCCATATTGCTGGAGCGACATAGGTGAAAGTCCGATTACTGGCTGATGTAAGAGTTTTGATGGTTGAATGCTGAGTTAGTTGTGTAGTATCCAAAGCCGATCGCAGGTTTAAAATAAAATAAGTTTTCACATTTGAGCACCCTCGCAGGGGCCGTGTGGAAAATAGGAAGATATAAGGATCGAGTCTTCTCTAGGACTCTCATTTATGGGAATCGTCAAATTCCTCACTCCGGTACAATGTTTCGAATCATTTGAGGTATGATATCAAGAGCTTCAATGGATTACTATTACAGGTGCCACACGTGTCTTGCACATTCTATGCAGATTTGTGCTCATCAAAACGTGTTTTCGAAATTCTTTATTGGCGTAAAACAATACCAATGGGTTTCCAACGTAACTTAACATTGTCAGTGCATATGTAAACGCATAAATAATGAAACTGTCATCATAGGCAGAATTGGCACCAAGCAAAACTCCATAGGTCATATACGGGAGATGGCATAGTATGTACAGAGTAACGATACTCATACTTGTCTTGATCGTAAACAGTTCGTAACGATGGACAGGCCGTCGTATAATATTACGCCGCCTCATAACGGCCGCCCTTTTGTAAGTAACGCATGCAATAACTGCATACGTTACAGAAAGAATTAAGAAGACCAACATAAGCAAACCGACATTGATCATGTAATATTCTGTACCATACTCATCTATGTTGCAGACATTATACTTGATCAGCACACGGAAGACAGAGAAGATCAACGTCGCTATGGTGTGACTAGTGATCATCACAATCAATATGGTTTTTGGGAATTGGAGATTAGCGCTTCTACCGCGAAAAAGATACCATGCCCTGATCATTGCTTGTTCCGACATGATTGTAACGGAGTTCCATTTACTATAATGCTGCAAACACACGATAAAATAACATTTGAGATTTGGAAGGTACCCGGTGGCTATGAAATCCTGCAAAAGGCTATACGCGGTAGGGCCGGATACGAGACACGATATCAGATCCACGGTAGCAAGTTTGATCACAAGAACGTTGAAGTTAATGCGTCGCAGTCTTCGATAACGAAGAATTACAATCACTACAACGGCGTTCAAGACTGTTCCCAGAGCAGAAATAACCAAAAACATCGTTAATGTGAAAGATGCCAAATCTCGCAGATGAGCTGGATGACTTACGGCAGTTGAGTTAGTCCGATTTTCTGGTTGTGAATGTTCCGACATTTCTGAAATTGCTTGAATTGTCGCCGTAAATCACAGATTCAATATGATTTTATATTGAGTCTAAATGTAGAGGTAATCTTCAATATGTCAGTATTTTATCGGCATGCTTCTTAATGCCAAGTAATTGTTCCGTTGTCTGCCAAATCAATAGCACGCTTTTCGCCATCTTCTTACTACTTCCCAATCATCATGATCATATAAAAGAAACAAGTGTCTTTCTACCTTTTTTTTCTTTTCATCTTTTTTTAGTCAAATAAGATTATGCTGTTTTAGCAAGAAAGATCTCAGAGATCTTCAAGCTAAGGCTTGACGTAAAACGATTTTCGAGATTACTTCGTTGTGTTATGTCAAATCAGATTACATTCTAACCGCATGTCTTAACACACGATTTGCCGTAAAAGTCACTTGATTTTCCATTTTTTTCCTCCTTCATGCCTACTCCCAGAGATAACAATAATTGCTCATCTTTCAAGAAGAAAAAGCAACACAGACGTCAGGTTGTGAATCGTCACCCATACATGCACGCTGGTCTAATTATAAAAGTAATTCTCCGAACAATATTATCTCTGCTATTGTCTTGACCAACAATGAGGATCCGCCCTCTTGTAAGAGACAGGTGCATGTGAATGGACCTAATCATTGTTTACAATATTTACCATGAATCGAGAATAAATGAATCCGTTGAAATAAAGAAATCGTGTCCTGACGGGTATTTTGAAAGGAATTGCTACTTATTCATCTATTTTATGATCACAACCTCCATTATCAGACTCCCTTAATGGAGGGTTCCTATTCACCAATCATTCGACAAAAACATTGTTTCCATTCCGTTGTCGTCCATCGAACTATATGTACTAGATAGTGTAATCTAGTGAACAACCGAGAGTGCATCCTGCTTGTCGTCCATCGAACTACGTGTACAAGAAAGTGAACAGCCGAGAGTGCATATCCTTATAATATAATTGAATGGTGTCATTTATATTATCATTTCATCCCATTTTCTTTTATGTTCAAACTCAAATGATATGTATCTATTTACCCTTTTCTGGTTTAAGCTACGCCCACTGGTATGTTTTAAATGGGTGATACGCCTGTCTGTGTAGGAATTAAGATTTTGAGAGGGTAGAAGCTAGACTAGTAAAAATCAGTTAAGTTAACTAGAGTAAAATGTGAACAGCTGTAGTTCAGTTTTGGATATTTTAAGATAACGTACTTCGAGGACAGTTTAAAAAAGAAAAGACGGACTGGAATAACTGGATAGACACACTTTTGAAATAAAACCGAATATACGTGATTAATAATTAATTGAGTGGGTACACTGCAAAAACTAGGGTGTTACTTTAACACCGGTTGGAGTTAATACGGGTCCAATCTATACACTGGTGTTAAGATTCTTGGTGTTATTTCAACACCAGTTAGTGTTATTTTCAACACTATTATTATTGTTTTAACACTGGTAGGTGTTGAAATATCACTGATTGGATTGGACCCATATTAACTCCAAATTGTGTTATTTTTAACACCCTTGTTTTTGCAGTATAAATATTTGACACGGTGAGGAGTGTTACCGGTGAGAGTGTTGGAGCAGTGATTAAAATATTAGAATAAAATTCCTCGATGGTAAACATATTAAAGCATTGAGCAAATTGATCTTACTGCTAGACCAAAACGATTTTATGGGTTGGCGATTTGACGCATTTCCCTGGCTTAAATATTTTAACTTTCACAGTGGCTGGCAAAAATATTCATTTCGGTGGGTAATTTGCCACGAGATTCATCATAAATCATCATAAAACAATCATATATAAATTAAAAACCCAACAAAATTGATTTTGACGAGAGAAAAAAATCAAATTACATTGTGCAGAGCAAAAGGATCGAACCCCGGACCTCCCGTTCTTCAAGCGAACGCTTTACCATCTGCGCTATTAAGGGAAACTAGTTATATCCGTGAGATTCAAACACTTTATTGTCAAGTGCCTAATTTTGATCACCACATTTGAGCTTCAAATCGGGCTTCAAATGATGCGGCAAAAATCGTCTTAAACACTATTACTATTTTAAACACGAAGGATATCAAACAACTCATTATAAAGTGCCACTGTATAGATGGATTTTTATGACGTTGTAAAATAAGGGATTTACGGACGTTTTCATCTAAAATTGGCTACCATTTCTTCCAGTTCTTGTCAGTTTTTACGCCGATGCAGTAGCATGAAATCTCACATTTCGGGATGTTGGTGACTGAATATATTGATTCGATAAAACAGTATGAAGTAAAAACAGTATGAAGTAAAATAGACGTATGCTTCATTGTAGGTTAGCGGGTAAACGATCAACGGTCTCCTTTTGTATATATTTCGTCCTGAATAAGTGTTAGGTATTTATAAATAGGTAATCGAATGAATTTGAATTTTTCGTGTTTACGTTAGGACGTCCTCGTACCTAATAATTTGGGGTCAAATCGAAGAGGCGTTCCGACTAAATAGGATGACATCGTTGATTTCTACATAAAGCTGAGAATTGGCGCTTGAATTGATTCCAGCATTACTGGTCACTTATCTAGCAATGCTGTTTTAGTACACGCACTTTTCTTTAAAGAGAAATGACTAAAATCAAAATCAAACAATGAAAAACTCTGTACACGAAGGTAGACTTTGCATGACCTTTATCTTGTACGAGCATCAGCGCATGATGTGTGTGCTGTGATTACCACCCTGTTGACGTCGTATAGTGTTGCAAGCTTGTTGGAACCTCTCCACAAATACTTGATGTTATTCGCGCTAGTGGTGATGGAATGAGACGGGTGGCGATGATTGTTAAGAATGTATTGTATTTGTATTCATGCAATCCTGCTGCTAGGTTTATCGCTCTTCCCAGAAAGAGTGATTTGCTTATTTGTAAGAATGCTATTGAACACTTATAAATAGAGAAATCCGACAGGCTGCTACTGATAAAGTGTATAATGAAATAACACATAAACAAAAATACTAACATTTTACCCAAGCAAACCTCGCCTCCCCTTTTCACTTCAAAAAGCTGATATAAGCATAAAAATTGTGAATCTGCTTCGAGTTAATATAATTATTACACAGTAAACTAAGTCTACAATTGAAAATTAAAAAATAGTTAATGTCGTTATCCGAATTAATCATTTAAGTGTAGGCCAACTTTAGGTCCCAGATTCTGGACTGTACTAGTATCGGACTGGAACACCCAGTATCGTACGATACTGGTACAAAGTCATTGTTCCAGTATCGGACGATACTGGCACACAATTATGTACCAGTATCGTTCAATACTTGAACATAAATACGTTCCAGTACTGCTCCATACTGGAACACAATTTGATGTTCCAGTATCTACCGATCCTGGGACAGTAAATTCGTACCAGTATCGAGCGATCTGGCAACTTTTATGCTCCAGTATTGAACGATATTGGTATACCAGTATCAGGGACCTAAAGTACACTTTTCCCCAAATATGTTTTACTGTATATATCAAAATAAATACGGCGACGAATTTTCGAAATGGAGGACAGAATTATGTTGAAAAGGGTCGCCTGCACTTGTTTAATACTTATTCATATTGGGCTAATATACAGGGTGTCCCAATAGTCATGATAACGTTAGCATATTTACATTAAGGCAACAAAAAAATGTTATATTGTCCTCGACCGCCCGCTCGTCATTTTAGGGCCGCTCCGATTTATTTTTTTTTTCAGATTTTTTTTTTTTTTAAATCAGATTTTTTTCTTTTTTTCTTTTTTTCTTTTTTTTCCCCAGATTTTGTTCAGATTTTGTTTTCAGATTTTTTTTTAAACAGTTTAAATGGCATTGAATACTAAATTAAGTGTTTATAACATATATGTGCGACTCTTAGAGTGATTTTAACTTCTTGTTGGCTGAACTTTGAGCTTCTGCTGGTAAAAGAAAATTTAAATTAAAAAAAAAAAAATCAGCCCGCCCGCCCCTCCTCTCTGAAAGCTGTGGAGGACAACATAACAAAACAAAATTGGCCTTATGTTGGTACCCAACTCGATCCCATCTTCGACCCCTTAACCAGTTACCTTATTACCTAAATTTACAAAATGTTGTTGCAAAAACACTGATTGTGTTTCGCGTACACCCAAACAATTTGTATCTGATTATAGTGAAGTTTATGGTTTATTTTCTCAAACGATTAATACTGAAATGGCGAATATTATACCACAATGACAGTGACAGTTATGAATGTAAATTGCACTTGCCGATAGTTTGTCCAGCTTAGAATGCATCGAAGTTCTTCTATTGTCTATTAGCATAACTTGCACGCGGCGTCGTATTGAAATAACCCATGTAAGCTTTTCGTGTGTAACATTTGTAATCTCGGGTAATCAGGTTAAGTGTTCATCGAAGGGGTCAAGTTTGGTATATCGCGCTACCTAAACATGCTTAAATCATCGCCATGCAATGCATTCCGATAGAGATGTGAAGCATTTAACATGTTTAAATGGTGGCGCGACTTTTGGGACATCACGAACTTGTCATGGGGTGTAGTGTTTTTTCCATCGAGACTTGAAGTTAAAATATTTTAAAAATCCACTCACGAAAAAAGTGCCTAATTGTTGTAAAATGAATACGTTTTTTTACCCAGGATCATCATTATCACTACATAGAAACACGTGCTCTAGCTTTGTTCCAGTGTGAGGTATTGAGTTTCAGCATGTACAGTATTCGTTTATAGACATTTAATGTATGCAGCGACATAAACAGCAACAACGACGGCGATGACGACAACGACGACAACAACAACAACAACAACAACAACAACAACAACAACAACAACAACAACAACAACAACAACAACAACAACAACAACAACAACAACAACAACAACAACAACAACAACAACAACAACAACAACAACAACAACAACAACAACAACAACAACAACAACAACATCATTATCATCATCATCATCAACATCAACAACGACGACGACATAAACGACATCTTCTTTTTAAAGAGCACGTTTTATTTTACTTTACTTTACAACTGAAAAGCACGTAAAAATCACCTATGAAGGGGAATACTCTTAAGAAACAACACTTTTATATGCGTAACGGGCTCGTTCCAAAACTATTTTCCGAAATAAAAATAGTCCTAGGTAAAATGCCACAATAGCGAGGGACACATACTTTTCTGATTCAATTGAGAGATAACGATGTCAGAATTACGTCAGTCCTCCATGTTTTGGCTACGTGGCTACGGTTGTAGCATCATACCGGTGTAGCAGCGGGTAAAGTATAACCTCATAATCTCCAATGGAGAACTAGCATAAATTCATGGCACCGTCAAGTGTATTCACATTTGTAGAGCACAGTGGAAAGTATCACGTCGTGTCATTGGCCCGAAACCCCCAGCATTTAGGTTAGTTGGGATAGAATCGTCCGGCGGTTGCTTTAAAGGAAAAATATATTCATTGTTAAATAAGTAACTTACCAGGTAATAGATATTCGCATAACTCCAATACTTAAGGTCCTGCGCAAACCAATAGAAATCACAACATTGAAAAGAAATTTCGCCTTTCAATTTGATATATTGCACGTGAAGATTGACTGAATTGACCATATTGTATAGCCGCATTTAATTGGTTGACTTTCACAGAGGCTGTAAACTCTTTAAAGGTATCATACGTTACAAAGGGATATTCGATAGTTTGCAGCCGTACCAGATTAGATAAGATGAACGACGGACACATGGCTAATCTCAGGGGATCTTAGGTGAATCAGCTCATAAAGGGGGTAAGCGAGGCTTTCACGAAGCAAGGAATCTTATGTTAGGAATTTAATGGTGTGCTGCACTGTAGGACTCTCAGTTATGGGGATAGTCAAATTCCTCACACTGGTACATTTAATTTGATTTGATATAATGTGGGTCCTACGATCCTGGATAACCCAATAAGCTTATTAGCTTATTTCCATTGGGGCCAGTCAGATGTGTGAACAGATACAGACCGGGATGATCCCCTACTCTGTACGAAAGAGTCTGTAACCTTTTAACATGCTCGGGTATTGCTCTTCCGATGCACGGGACCACCATTTATACGTGACTTCCGAACCACTTTTTTTTTTGCTGCCATTAGGAAATCGTCACAATCATTTCGCTTCATTTACCAGGCTACCGACACGGCGCACACAGTATCAGCACTTAGATTGTAATATCCCTAACAGCTCCCCAATCTCGCTTGGGTCGACGAAGCAATTGAGACTAAGTACCTTGCCCAAGGATACAAACAAGTTGGCTGTAGCGGGGCTAGAACTCACAACCTTTGCATTGTGAGACTGGAATGCTACCCACTAGACCACACGGGCTCTCTTGTTTCGCGTCATGTGAGGTATGATATAAACATGATAAAGAGCTTCAATCGATTACTATAACAGGTGCCACACGTGTCTTGCACATTCTATGCAGATTTGTGCACATCAAAACGTGTTTTCGAAATTCTTTATTGGCGTAAAACAATACCAATGGGTTTCCAACGTAACTTAACATTGTCAGTGCATATGTAAACGCGTAAATAATGAAACTGTCATCATAGGCAGAATTGGCACCAAGCAAAACTCCATAGGTCATATACGGGAGATAGCATAGTATGTACAGAGTAACGATAGACGTACTTGTCTTGATCGTAAACAGTTCGTAACGATGGGCAGGCCGTCGTATAATATTACGCCGCCTCATAACGGCCGTACTTTTGTAAGTGACGCATGCAATAACTGCATACGTTACAGAAAGAATTAAGAAGACCAACATAAGAAAACCGACATTGATCATGTAATATTCTGTACCATACTCATATCTAATGCAGACATTATTCTTAATCAGCACTAGGAAGACAGAGAAGATCAACGTCGCTATGGTGTGACTAGTGATCATCACAGACAATATGGTTTTTGGGAATTGTAGATTAGCGCTTCTACCGCGAAAAAGATACCATGCCCTGATCATTGCTTGTTCCGACATGATTGTAACGGAGTTCCATTTACTATAATGCTGCAAACACACGATAAAATAACATTTGAGATTTGGAAGGTACCCGGTGGCTATGAAATCCTGCAAAAGGCTATACGCGGTAGGGCCGGATACGAGACACGATATCAGATCCACGGTAGCAAGGTTGATCACAAGAACGTTGAAGTTAATGCGTCGCAGTCTTCGATAACGAAGAATTACAATCACTACAGCGGCGTTCAAGACTGTTCCCAGAGCAGAAATAACCAAAAACATCGTTAATGTGAAAGATGCCAAATCTCGCAGATGAGCTGGATGACTTACGGCAGTTGAGTTAGTCCGATTTTCTGGTGGTGAATGTTCCGACATTTCTGAAATTGCTTGAATTGTCGCCGTAAATCACAGATTCAATATGATTTTATATTGAGTCTAAATGTAGAGGTAATCTTCAATATGTCAGTATTTTATCGGCATGCTTCTTAATGCCAAGTAATTGTTCCGTTGTCTGCCAAATCAATAGCACGCTTTTCGCCATCTTCTTACTGCTTCCCAATCATCATGATCATATAAAAGAAACAAGTGTCTTTCTACCTTTTTTTTCTTTTCATCTTTTTTTAGTCAAATAAGATTATGTTGTTTTAGCAAGAAAGATCTCAGAGATCTTCAAGCTAAGGCTTGACGTAAAACGATTTTCGAGATTACTTCGTTGTGTTATGTCAAATCAGATTACATTCTAACCGCATGTCTTAACACACGATTTGCCGTAAAAGTCGCTTGATTTTCCATTTTTTTCCTCCTTCATGCCTACTCCCAGAGATAACAATAATTGCTCATCTTTCAAGAAGAAAAACCAACACAGACATCTGGTTGTGAATCGTCACCCATACATGCACGCTGGTCTAATTATGAAAGTAATTCTACGAACAATATTATCTCTGCTATTGTCTTGACCAACAATGAGGATCCGCCCTCTTGTAAGAGACAGGTGCATGTGAATGGACCTAATCATTGTTTATAATATTTACCATGAATCGAGAATAAATGAATCCGTTGAAATAAAGAAATCGGAATTGATCTGTCTCACTACTTATTCATCTATTTTATGATCACAAGCTCCATTATCAGACTCCCTTAATGGAGGGTTCCTATTCACCAATCATTCGACAAAAACATTCTTTCCATTCCGTTGTCGTCCATCGAACTATATGTACTAGATAGTGTAATCTAGTGAACAACCGAGAGTGCATCCTGCTTGTCGTTCATCGAACTACGTGTACAAGAAAGTGAACAGCCGAGAGTGCATATCCTTATAATATAATTGAATGGTGTCATTTATTGTATCATTTCATCCCATTTTCTTTTATGTTCAAACTCAAATGATACGTATCTATTTACCCTTCTCTGGTTTAAGCTACGCCCACTGGTATGTTTTAAATGGGTGATACGCCTGTCTGTGTAGGAATTAAGATTTTGAGATGGTAGAAGCTAGACTAGTAAAAATCAGTTTAGGTTAACTAGAGTAAAATGTGTACAGCTGTAGTTCAGTTTTGGATATTTTAAGATAACGTACTTCGAGGACAGTTTAAAAAAGAAAAGACGGACTGGAACAACTGGATAGACACACTTTTGAAATAAGACCGAATATACATGATTAATAAATAATTGAGTGGGTACACTGCAAAAACTAAGGTGTTACTTTAACACCGGTTGGAGTTAATACGGGTCCAATCTATACACTGGTGTTAAGATTCTTGGTGTTATTTCAACACCAGTTAGTGTTATTTTCAACACTACTATTATTGTTATAACACTGGTAGGTGTTGAAATAACACTGATTGGATTGGACCTATATTAACTCCAAATTGTGTTATTTTTAACACCCTTGTTTTTGCAGTATAAATATTTGACACGGTGAGGAGTGTTACCGGTGAGAGTGTTGGAGCAGTGATTAAAATGATGAATAAAATTCCTCGATGGTAAACATATTAAAGCATTGAGCAAATTGATCTTACTGCTAGCCCAAAACGATTTTATGGGTTGGCGATTTTACGCATTTCCCTGGCTGAAATATTTAAACTTTCACAGTGGCTGGCAAAAATATTCATTTCGGTGGGTAATTTGCCACGAGATTCATCATAAATCATCATAAAACAATCATATATAAATTGAAAACCCAACAAAATTGATTTTGACGAGAGAAAAAAAATCAAATTACATTGTGCAGAGCAAAAGGATCGAACCCCGGACCTCCCGTTCTTCAAGCGAACGCTTTACCATCTGCGCTATTAAGGGAAACTAGTTATATCCGTGAGATTCAAACACTTTATTGTCAAGTGCCCAATTTTGATCACCACATTTGAGCTTCAAATCGGGCTTCAAATGATGCGGCAAAAATCGTCTTAAACACTATTACTATTTTAAACACGAAGGATATCAAACAACTCATTATAATGTGCCACTGTATAGATGGATTTTTATGACGTTGTAAAATAAGGGATTTGCGGACGTTTTCATCTAAAATTGGCTACCATTTCTTCCAGTTCGTGTCAGTTTTTACGCCGATGCAGTAGCATGAAATCTCACATTTCGGGATGTTGGTGACTGAATATATTGATTCGATAAAACAGTAGGAAGTAAAATAGACGTATGCTTCATTGTAGGTTAGTGGGTAAACGATCAACGGTCTCCTTTTGTATATATTTCGTCCTAAATAAGTGTTAGTTATTTATAAATAGGTAATCGAATGAATTTGAATTTTTCGTGTTTACGTTAGGACGTCCTCGTACCTAATAATTTGGGGTCAAATCGAAGAGGCGTTCCGACTAAATAGGATGAACTCGTTGATTTCTACATAAAGCTGAGAATTGGCGCTGGAATTGATTCCAACATTACTGGTCACTTATCTAGTAATGCTGTTTTAGTACAAGCATTTTTCTTTGAAGATAAATAACTTAGCTAAAATCAACCAATGAAAAACTCTGCACACGAAGATAGACTTTGCATGACCTTTATCTTGTAAGTACATCAGCGCATGGTGTGTGTGTGCTGTGATTACCACCCTGTTGACGCCGTATAGTGTTGCAAGCTTGTTGGAACCTCTCCACAAATACTTGATACTATTCGCGCTAGTGGTGATGGAATGAGACGGGTGGCGATGATTGTAAAGAATGTATTGTATTTGTATTCATGTAATCCCGCTGCTAGGTTTATCGTTCTTCCCAGAAAGGGTGATTTGTTTATTTGTAAGAATGCTATTGAACACCTATAAATAGAGAAATCCGACAGGCTGCTGCTGATAAAGTGTATAATAAAATAACACATAAACAAAATTACTAACATTTTCCCCAACAAAACCTCGCCTTCCCTTTTCACCTCACAAAGCTGATATAAGCATTAAATTGTGAATCTCCTTCGAGTTAATATAATTATTACACAGTAAACTAAGTCTACAATTGAAAATTAAAAAAATATTTGATGATGAAAAGTGTAGGTCTACTTTAGGTCCCAGATTCTGGACTGTACTAGTATCGGACTGGAACACCCTGTATCGTTCAATACTGGTACAAAGTCAGTGTTCTAGTATCGGACGATACTGGCACACAATTATGTACCAGTATCGTGCAATACTTGAACATCAATACGTTCCAGTATCGCTTCATACTGGAACACAATTTGGTGTTCCAGTATCGACCGATCTTGGAACACTAAATTCGTACCAGTATCGAGCGATCTGGCAACTTTTATGTTCCAGTATTGCACGATACTGGTATACTAGTATCTAGGACCTAAAGTACACTTTTTGCCAAATACGTTTCACTGTATATATCAAAATAAATATGGCGACGAATTTTCGAAATGGAGGACAGAATTATGTTGAAAATGGTCACCTGCACTTGTTTAATACTTATTCATATTGGGCCAATATACAGGGTGTCCCAAAAGTCACGATAACGTCAGCATGTTTACATTTATGTTGGTACCCAACTTCATCCCATCGTCGACTTCTTAACCAGTTACCTTATTCCCTACACTGCAAAAACACCGGTGTTAAAAATAACACTGTTGGTGTTGTGAGAGGTCCACACCAACACCGGTGTACCGGTGTTAAATTCTTGGTGTTATATCAACACCATGTAGTGTCATTTTAACACTGCAAGTGTGACGAATAACACTGTAAGTGTTAATGTAACACCAAGATAGTGTCGAAATAACACTAATTGGTGTGGACCTCTCAGAACACCGAACAGTGTTATTTTTAACACCGGTGTTTTTGCAGTGTAACTTTACAAATGTTGCTGCAAAACATTGATTTTGTTTTCGCGTAGACCCAATGATTTGTACGAAAAATACTAAAATGGCGAATACTATACCAAAATGACAGTGACAGTTAAAGCTTTCCACACGGCAGGCGTCTGGAGACGACATTCCAAAAGTGTTTCAAAAATGACGAAAATATTGAAAATCATTTTCATATTTGGAATCACCATGAAAACTGCATTGAAATAAGTACAAACATGCCTATTATTGGTTCAATAATCCTTGAAATAGACTTTAAAAATTGGGAAAAGTTTCTGAAATAATCTGATTTGAATATGGTAAAAATAATAGCCGCGTGGAAAGTGTTAAGGGATGTAAGTTATGAATGTTAATTGCACGTGACGGTGTGTCCAGCTTAGAATGCATCGCAGTTGTTCTATTGTCTATTAGCATACAAGTCCCCATGCAAGCTTTTTGTGTGTAACATTTGTAAACTCGGGTAATCAGGTTAAGTGGTCAGCGAAGGGGTCAAGTTTGGTATATCGCGCTACCTAAACATGCTTACATCATCGCCATGCAATGCACTCAGATAGAGATGTGAAGCATTTAACATGTTTAAATGGTGGCGCGACTTTTGGGACATCATGAACTTGTCATGGGTTTTTTTCCATCGAGACTTGAAGTTAAAACAATTTTAAAAATCTACTCACGAAAAAAAGTGCCCAATTGTTGTAAAATGAATACGGTGTTTTACCCAGGATCATCATTATCATCACTACATAGAGACACGTGCTCTAGCTATGTTCTAGTGTGAGGTATTGAGTTTCAGCGTGTAAAGTATTCGTTGATAGACAGTTAAATACATCTATGTATACAGTGACATCATCAACAGCAGCAACGACGACGACGACAACGACAACAACAACAACAACAACAACAACAACATCATTATCATCATCCTCACCAACATCAACAACGACGACGACGACGACCACAACGACCCCAACGAAACAACAACAACAACAACGACGACAAAAACCACATCTACTTTTTAAAGAGCACACTTTACTTTACTTTACTTTACAAGTGAAAAGTACGTAAACATTCACCTAGAAAGGGGCATACTCTTAGGAAACAACACTGCGTAACAAAGCTAACGGTGCTCGTTCAAAATAATTTGCCGAAATAAAAATAGTCCCATGTTAAAAGCAACAATAGCGAAGGACACATACTTTTCTGATTCAATTGAGAGATACCGATGTCAGAATTACGTCAGTCCTCCATGTTTTGGCTACATGGCTACGGTTGTAGCAACATACCGGTGTAGCACCTGGTAAATTATAACCTCATAATCTCCAATGGAGAACTAGCATAAATTCATGGCACCGTCAAGTGTATTCACATTTGTAGAGCACAGTGGAAAGTATCATGTCGTGTCATTGGCCCGAAAACCCCGGAATAAAGGTTATTGATTTCCCTACCCGTAAAGAAGCCACTCTTAGTTGGGATAAAATCGTCCAGCGTTTGCTTAAAGGGAAAATATATTCATTGTTAAAACAATAACTTACCAGGTAATAGATAGGCGCATAACTCCAATAATCAATGTCCTGCGCAAACAAATATTTATCACAACATTGAAAAGAAGAATCGACTCTCAATTTGATATATTGCACGTGAAGATTAACTGAATTGACCATATTGTATAGCCGCATTTAATTGGTTGACTTTCACAGCGGCTGTAAACTCTTTAAAGGTAACTGAGTTAAAAAAAGGATATTTGATAGTTTGCAGCCGTACCAGATTAGATAAGATGAACGACGGACACATGGCTAATCTCAGGGGATCTTAGGTGAATCAGCTCATAAAGGGGGTAAGCGAGGCTTTCACGAAGCAAGGAATCTTATGTTAGGAATTTAATGGTGTGCTGCACTGTAGGACTCTCAGTTATGGGGATCGTCAAAATCCTCACACCGGTACATTTGATTTGATTTTATATAATTTGGGTCCAACGATCCTGGATATCCCAATAAGCTTATTAGCTTATTTCCATTGGGGTCAGTCAGATGTGTGAACAGATACAGACCGGGATGATCCGCTACTCTGTACGAAAGAGTCTGTAACCTTTTAACATGCTCGGGTATTGCTCTTCCGATGCACGGGACCACCATTTATACGTGACTTCCGAACCACTGTTTTTTTTGCTGCCATTAGGAAATCGTCACAATCATTTCGCTTCATTTACCAGGCTACCAACACGACGCACACAGTTTCGGCACTTAGATTGTAATATCCCTAACAGCTCCCCAATCTCGCTTGACGAAGCAATTGAGACTAAGTACCTTACCCAAGGATACAAACAAGTTGGCTGTAGCGGGGCTACAACCTTTGCATTGTGAGACTGGAATGCTATCCACTAGACCACACGTGCTCTCTTGTTTCGCGTCATTTGAGGTATGATATAAACATGATAAAGAGCTTCAATCGATTACTATTACAGGTGCCACACGTGTCTTGCACATTCTATGCAGATTTGTGCTCATCAAAACGTGTTTTCGAAATTCTTTATTGGCGTAAAACAATACCAATGGGTTTCCAACGTAACTTAACATTGTCAGTGCATATGTAAACGCGTAAATAATGAAACTGTCATCATAGGCAGAGTTGGCACCGAGCAAAACTCCATAGGTCATATACGGGAGATGGCATAGTATGTACAGAGTAACGATAGACGTACTTGTCTTGATCGTAAACAGTTCGTAACGATGGGCAGGCCGTCGTATAATATTACGCCGCCTCATTACGGCCGCACGTTTGTAAGTGACGCATACAATACCTGCATACGTTACAGAAAGAATTAAATATAAATAGAGAAATCCGACAGGCTGCTGATAAAGTGTATAATGAAATAAAACATGAACAAAATTACTAACATTTTCCTCAACCAAACCCCGCCTTCCCTTTTCACCTCATAAAGCTGATGTAAGAATTAAATTGTGGATCTGCTTCGTGTTAATATATTACACAGTAAACTAAGTCTACAATTGAAGAAGAAAAAAATTAGTTGATGTCGTAATCCGATTAACTCATTCGGAAAAGTGTACTTTAGGTCCCAGATTCTAAACTAGTATCGGACTGGAACAGTAAAGTCGTACCAGTATCGAGCGATCTGGCAACTTGTATGCTCCAGTACGATATTGGTATCCCCAGTATATGGGACCTAAAGTACACTTTTCCCCAAATACGTTTCACTGTATATATCAAAATAAATATGGCGACGATTTTTCGAAATGGAGGACAGAGTTATGTTTGAAAAGGGTCGTCTGCACTTGTTTAATACTTATTCATATTGGGCCAATATACAGGGTGTCCCAAAAGTCACGATAACGTCAGCATGTTTACATTTATTTTGGTACCCAACTTGATCCCATCGTCGATCACTTAACCAGTTACCTTATTACCTAAATTTACAAATGTTGCTGCAAAACACTGATTGTGTTTTCGCGTAGACCCAAACGAATTGTATCTGATTATAGTGAAGTTTATGGGGGTTTTCTCAAACGATTAATACTGATATGGCGAATAATATACCAAAATGACAGTGACAGTTATGAATGTAAATTGCACTTGCCGATAGTGTGTCCAGCATAGAATGCATCGCAGTTGTTCTATTGTCTATTAGCATAACTTGCACGCGGCGTCGTATTGAAATAACCCATGTAAGCTTTTCGTGTGTAACATTTGTAATCTCGGGTAATCAGGTTAAGTGGTCATCGAAGTGGTCAAGTTTGGTATATCGCACTACCTAAACATGCTTAAATTATTGCCATGCAATGCAATCAGATAGAGATGTTTAAATGGTGGCGCGACTTTTGGGACATCCTGTACTTGTCATGGGGTGTAGTGTTTTTTCCATCAAGACTTGAAGTTAAAAAAAGAAATCCACTCACGAAAAAAGTGCCCAATTGTTGTAAAATGAATACGGTTTTTTTACCCAGGATCATCATCATCATCACTACATGGAGACACGTGCTCTAGCTTTGTTCCAGTGTGAGGTATTGAGTTTCAGCATGTAAAGTATTCGTTTATAGACATTTAATGTATGCAGCGACATCATAAACAGCAACAACGACGGCGATGACGACAACAACAACAACAACAACAACAACAACAACAACAACAACAACAACAACAACAACAACAACAACAACAACAACAACAACAACATCATTATCATCACCAACATCAACAACGACGACAACAACAACGTAAAAACAACAACAACGACGACATAAACGACATCTTCTTTTTAAAGAGCACATTTTATTTTACTTTACTTTACAAGTGAAAAACACGTAAAAATCACCTATGAAGGGGAATACTCTTAAGAAGCAACACTTTTATATGCGTAACGGTGCTCGTTCCAAAACTATTTTCCGAAATAAATATAGTCCCAGGTAAAAAGCCACAATAGCGAGGGACAATTGAGAGATACCGATGTCAGAATTACGTCAGTCCTCCATGTTTTGGCTACGTGGCTACGGTTGTAGCACCATACCGGTGTAGCAGCGGGTAAAGTATAACCTCATAATCTCCAATGGAGAACTAGCATAAATTCATGGCACCGTCAAGTGCATTCATATTTGTAGAACACAGTGGAAAGTATCATGTCGTGTCATTGGCCCGAAAACCCCAGCATTAAGGTTAGTTGGGATAGAATCGTCCAGTGTTTGCTTAAAGGGAAAATATATTCATTGTTAAATAAGTAACTTACCAGGTAATAGATATGCACATAACTCCAATACTTAAGGGTCCTGCGCAAACCAATAGTAATCACAACATTGAAAAGAAATTTCTACTTTCAATTTAATATATTGCACGTGAAGATTGACTGAATTGACCATATTGTTAAGCTGCATTTAATCGGTTGACTTTCACAGAGGCTGTAAACTCTTTAAAGGTTTCTGAGTTAAAAAGGGATATTCGATAGTTTGCAGCCGTACCATACCAGATCAGATAAGATGAACGACGGACAACTGGCTAATCTCAGGGGATTTAAGGTGAATCAGCTTATAAAGGGGGTAAGCGAGGCTTTCACGAAGCAAGGAATCTTACGACTTTAATGGTGTGCTGCACTGTAGGACTCTCAGTAATATGGGGATCGTCGAATTCCTCACACCGAAGAACTTCAATCGATTACAATTACAGGTGCCACACGTGTTTGGCACATTCTATGCATATTTGTGCACATCATAACGTGTTTTCGAAATTCGTTATTGGCGTAAAACAATACCAACGGGTTTCCAACGTAACTTAACATTGTCAGTGCATATGTAAACGCGTAAATAATGAAACTGTCATCATAGGCAGAGTTGGCACCGAGCAAAACTCCATAGGTCATATACGGGAGATGGCATAGTATGTACAGAGTAACGATAGACGTACTTGTCTTGATCGTAAACAGTTCGTAACGATGGGCAGGCCGTCGTATAATATTACGCCGCCTCATTACGGCCGCACGTTTGTAAGTGACGCATACAATACCTGCATACGTTACAGAAAGAATTAAGAAGACCAACATAAGAAAACCGACATTGATCATGTAATATTCTGTACCATACTCTTCTCTAATGCAGACATTATTCTTAATCAGCACAAGGAAGACAGAGAAGATCAACGTCGCTATGGTGTGACTAGTGATCATCACAGACAATATGGTTTTTGGGAATTGTAGATTAGCGCTTCTACCGTGAAAAAGATACCATGCCCTGATCATTGCTTGCTCCGACATGATTGTAACGGAGTTCCATTTACTATAATGCTGCAAACACACGATAAAATAACATTTGAGATTTGGAAGGTACCCGGTGGCTATGAAATCCTGCAAAAGGCTATACGCGGTAGGGCCGGATACGAGACACGATATCAGATCCACTGTAGCAAGGTTGATCACAAGAACGTTGAAGTTAATGCGTCGCAGTCTTCGATAACGAAGAATTACAATCACTACAACAGCGTTCAAGACTGTTCCCAGAGCAGAAATAACCAAAAACATCGTTAATGTGTATGATGCCAAATCTCGCAGATGATCTGGATGACTTACGCCAGATGAATTAGTCCAATTTTCTGGTTGTGAATGTTTCGACATGTCTGGATTGGCTTGAATTGTCGCCGTAAATCACAGATTCAATATGATTTGGAACTATATTTGGAATCACCATGAGAAATGCATTGAAATAAGTAAAAATATGCCTAGTATTGGATCAGTGAACTAGTAGCGGCGTTGAAAGTGTTAATGCCAAGTATTGTGCCGTTGTCAGCCAAATCAATAGCACGCTTTTCGTCATCTTCTTACTCCTTCCCAGTCATATAAAAGAAACAACTGTCTTTCTACTTTTTTTCTTTTCAATTTTTTTGTGGTCAAATCAGAGTATGTTGTTTTAGCATAAGAAAGATCGCAGATATCTTCAAGCTAAGGTTTGACGTACGATTTTCGAGATTACTTCGAACCTCGTCCCGTTTTGTCAAATCAGATAACGTATGTCTACTGCTAGTCGTAAAAGGTCGCTTGATTTTCCAGCTTTTCCCTTCATTACTCACGGAGACAACAAACATACCTGAGTGCACACCACCAAATAATATTTTGCATTTTGGCCATGCACGGCAGTGTTTGAAATTAAGATTTACCCCATCATAAGTCTAAATTTAACGTCCTAGAAAAGGTAAAACGTGCTGTAAATGTACCAAAATGTTTCATAATTTGGCATTTGTAGGTCATTTCCTCCACATTAGGCCCAACATCTCTAGCTTTTTCCTAAATGGTATCATTTTATAAGATTTCACTGTTTCTACCAATTTAGAGCTAAACCCCCTGATCTAAGAATATAGGCAGCCTGTCGTGCCTAAGATAGATATCATTGGCCCGTAGCGGGGGAAATGCTGGTTACCCCCTACAAAAGTGATTGTTTTTAAGCAGAAGACATCTAGATCTTCAATAAAAACAATTATTTGAATGAACCAGTTTGGTCTAAAGGTGAAAAAAAATTAACACGAACTTGACCTCTTTCCCACACAAAGCAATAGGGAACTGATTTGGTGGTGGGAGACCTGTAGGAAATCTCGTCTGATTTTCATCAATTGTGATTTGGTACCGCCCAAGCCTCCCAAGCCTGGTATACTGGCTGTAATAATAATCAAGACAACGTAACGATGTAAATAATTCTTAAAAGTGAGAGATTTCCTACATTTGACAGCTTTGGGACTCCTTTTTGTAAGATTTCTGCGGATTTAGTGGAATGTCAGCTATTTTTGCCATAGAGCAAGTACACACAACTTGCCGCATCAGGGGAAGGCGTAAATTTTGATAAATTAAGGTTAGTTTAGAAGTGCACTTATAAAATTCAGAATCAAAACTAAGCTTATTTAATGTTGAGCTGCTAGATTTACATAGTGTTTGGCTGGTTGGAGTCCTTGACTTCGGGGGGGGGGGGGTTGCGGTATCATGTACCAAGACTAACCAGACACGTTGAAGATGTTATTCAAATAAGCTTAGATTTGAGACACGTGTTTACTATCCATAATAAGTTTAAAACTGGAATGACTTGTGCGCACTATAAATTATTTTGGGTATTCATTTTTCCACACATACACCTGTACTATAGAAAGATTCCCCACTTGTCACAATATTTGTGACTTCATCGGGGGGGGGGGGGATAAAGAGATGAACCATTTAGCCTATAAGTTTCATAGCTTTTGCGTGCATGACTGCAATAAATCAGTATAGGTATAGAAAAACGGTAATGAGTAAGGCCCTACACTGCAAAAAAGGTTGCTTAAATATTTACTCAACATTTTACACAACGTTGTTGAAGTATGCAACCGCATATTGTCAAATTTTTATTATATATTGAGCATTTTTGGTATAGCAACACGCAGTAGGCAAAATAATGTGAATTCTGGGCGATGCAGCAGAGCTACATACATCACTTCCTCCCGGTAGTGAACCGGTAACTTGTAAAGGGAATTCTAGGCGATGCAGCAGAGCTACATACACTATTCCCGTTCGGTAGTGAATCTGTAATTTATTTTAACATGTTATTAAACTATAGGCTTATACATGATATCTGACATCTCTTATCAATGGTGTTTTTACTGTGAACGTTTGCCAAACGTAGTCTTGTTATCTGGGTATGAAGGTATAAATAGTCCATATCATATAATACATAAACATATTTATGTGATTCTTTTGGTGCAAAATAGATCACATGACATGAAATATTCAGTATATGTCCATGTCGTGTATTTTTTGGCTATAAAAATCGACTTTTAATATTCATCGCTAGTAAAGTCGCTATACCACCGTTGAAATGATATTCATAAACAAACATATGTCAAACAAGGATGGCAATTTTAAACTATTTGTCAGTGTATTCCGGTTTGGATGCCAAGACAGAATAAATCTAATTGTGGTCCTGCGCTGCAAAAAGGTTGCCTAAATATTTACTCAACATTTTACACAACGTTGTTCAAGTATGCAACCGCTCAACTGTTAAGTAAAATTTGTTTTCACCAACAGCTGAACAATTCTAGTTACTCAAAAGTTAGGCAATTATATTCACTCAACAGTTGTTCAAGTTTGCAACAGCTCACGAAATTGGCTTTTTTGGACAACAGTTACCTAAAATTCACACGTGCGTAACTTGCATCAACTGTTGCGTGATTGTCCTCAATGCTCATGCAACAGTTGCCAAAGTGGAATATTTTTACGCAACATATTTTAGCAACAGAAACAGTTTCCACCAACATTTTAAGGACATTGTTTTCGACGAATTGCTCAACGCTGGGGATTTTTTACTTTTATACAACGTCTAACTTTCTACATATATTGAATGAATTTTAATCAACACGTCAACCAACGGATGATAAAAGTAATTTTAGCAACGTATTTTAAGCAACCTTTTTGCAGTGTACAATAAAGGCTGCTTGGAAAGGTTTCTTGAGTAAACAGACAATGTTATCATTGTAAATACTAAGTAAAATGGCAGTTATAAAACATGCAACTTGTTATTGTTCTCTGGTTTATGAATCAAGAATATATTACGTTACGAGATATAATTAGCCATTGTGATCTATTACGAGTTTATGGATACTTATTTCCAAAACTCAAGGAGAATGACATCGTCTATTATGTAACTTTTTAAGAGCAACTTTGCGTACCAATCAAAGAAAATCAAAAAATGTTGGCAGACTTCAAAACAAACAAAAATATTTTTTCTTAATGTCAGGGTGCAGGATTGGTCAAAGTCTATAAAAAAAATCCAAATTAGGTCACCGCTGGACCTTCGTTACCATAGCAACGGCCAAAATATCAAAATGACACGTTTTGGCCTATTTCAGCACTTTTATAAGGCTAAAATATTTCAAACTTTTAAGAGTCACCATATGTAGGGAAAGTAGAGGTAGAACTTGGCAGTCACACCATATGATTTACAGCACATAAGCTTTCTAGAAATGCAGTTCTCAAACAACCATCATGGCCTACTTGGGTTATACCATTGTTTGAAATAGGGGTGTTTTTTGTAAATATTTATTTCCTGAAATATAGCAATGTTCAATGAGCTGTAAACCCCAAAGTGGTGCTTTTTTAACATTTCTATTATCAGTGTGGCTAGACTAGGTATTGCTTTACCTAAATAAAATAAAAAAGTTTCGGTAATTTTGACAGAGGCGAACAGTGTTGCCAGAAAGTTTGACATTTTCCAATAAAAAACAGTGTTATATTGGGGGGAAATGAGCCCCTACGAATGTTTTAACAGGAAACCAAGCATCACAAAGTACCCATAAACACTTATTCTCAAGTAATGACCCATTCTTAAGACTGTTCTGCAGCATATTATTTTGTAGTAATATCCAAAATGGCCTCCAGTAGCCATCTTGGAATTAAGAAAATCACATAACTTCTGGACATATTAACCGGAGACAAGATTGAGGTATCTTTTTTGACTAACTTTATGACTAGGAATCTAATACGGTGGTTATTTTATGATTTGGAGGCTGTATTCAGCATGAAATTCAAGATGGCTGCCAGCGGCCATCTTGGAATTGATAAAATCACATAACTTTTGAACACCTAACTAGGACACGTTATTTAGGTGTCTGTTTTGACTAACGTTATGCCTTGGAATCCTATATACAGTAGTTATTTTATTATTCTGAAGTTGTTTCCAGCATGAAATATATATAACCTAGAAACATATTGTAGATGTTGCTCTCATCTTATTTATATGAAATTATTCTAAAACCTACTAGTATTTAATGACATGTATTGGGTTAATTGTACTCATTATGAAAATATCAAGATGGCTACTTAACGACTATTTTAGAAATGTTATGATGTTCTGGAATATGATAAAGGGGCATTTCTTCAATAATTCCAAAATGCTGAATCCATTCCAGAGGCAAGTTTGTCAATCATCTTCAGTATAAAAGCAGGGGTGGATTTCCGTTACAAAATCCTGTACTGTTGCTGACCATCATGAATAATTGTTGCAAATGTTATAAGGACAAATAAAAAAAAGGTATGATATAACACGGTAGCTGCTTTAATTCACAAATTTTTCCTTTACAAATTTTAGTTTTTAACGATAAAAAGCTTTAGAAGAATGCAATACAATGCATAACTCAAGTTTCGTTTTTGGTCTTTAACCCTTACCCCAGGCGGAGATGTTTTGGTGTGAATCAGGATAATGGGGAAACATTGAGAGATTTTGAACAAACAAACCACCGCGGTCCGACCCTGATTCGATCCGTGTACCTTCTGCACGCCCCACGTGCGCTCCTAACTGAGCTAACACACAAGAGCTTGCGCGGGTAGCAATTTGGTGCCCACATAATTAGCTCGATTGATGACGTCAGCCAAAATCAATGTGGAAGCATGCGCTTGGGCAGAGGATTTTGCTTAATAAATCGCAGTATTTAAGGTTAAGAAGTGTTTCAACCATTCAGAACATTGGTGTATGTGCCAAATTAAACAAACGTTGCATAACAAATGTGGTGATCTTCTACTGGTTCAAGTAGTGATCCTCATTAATGATCCCAAAGTACATTCACTCGTTGAATTTGTCTTGTGATACTGAATAAGGATCGCATTTTCTGTCAGTGTTGGTATATTGAAAGCCAAACCATACTGACCAATTACAGTTTGCACCCACCATCTTCTTTATAAGAAAGTGTGTGGTAGAATACTTAAAATAGCTACTATGTTTTAATAATAGTATAATAACAAGCATTTAAAAAGTGCTCTACAAAGACGCACAACCTTTACAACCATAAATACCATAACAAATTAACAAAATATATAAATAAGTAAAAGGCAAAACAATTGAAGCGCAAAAGTCAATATAGATACAAATTCGCCAAATTACGATCTAGTGAGAAGACATGAAAGGAATTATCACCAGCTTGATGTTTAGATATAGAGGCACAAAAATCCTGGTAGCATCAGAATAGGAGCGAAGACACATAATTTCTGTTTTGGCTTGCTACATTTTAAACTTGCCAAAACAATTCAAGTTTGCTAGCAACAGCAATGGATTTCTCATAGTCCATCCCTTTCATCATCACTAAGGTCGTTTGGCTCAAAAGATATGCACCATCAATGTTCTAAAATGGTGGTTTTCTTTGATATCCATGGTGAGAATAATTAACTCTTACAGGGAATCCTAGAAAGATTTCATGAACATTAAATTATTCAAAAGCAACATCTATTGTGTTTCTAGATTAAATGGTTCAGCCGATATGGTCCACGTCCCGCACCACCAAAAAGTACCCTATTGCTTTGTGTGGTTTAGAGGTCAAGTTCGTGTTAATTTGTCTTACCTTTAGAGCTAGCTGGTTCATTCATTGTTTTTATTGAAGATCAAGATGTCTTCTGTTTAAAGACAATCCCTTTTGTGGGGGTTAACCAGCATTCCCTCTCCCCCCTACGGGCCAATGATATATATATTAGGTACGATAGGCTGCCTATATTCTAAGGTCCGGGATTTTTGCTCTAATTGGTGTAAACAGTGAAATCACGTAAACTAATAGCATTCATGAGATTTTGGGCCTAATATGGAAGAAATAACCTACAAATGCCAAATGATGAAACATTCAGGTACATTTACAGCAATTTTTGCCTTTTCTAGGATGTTAAATTTAGACTTATGGTGGGGTCTTTCTTGATTTCAAACACTGCCGGGTATTGCCAGAATGCAAAATATTATTTGGTGGTGTGCACTCATATGAATATTTGGAATATACAAGTGTCCGTCTTCTTGGAATTAATGTTGAAGGCATACCATAATAATACAATTATCACTGTTTTGGGATTCCAGGGCATAAAGTTAGTCAAAAAAGACATAGAAATTATAGGATTTCATCAATTCCAAGATGACTGCCAGCAGCCATCTTGGATTTCATGCTGAAAAGAAATTCCAAATGATAAACTAGCCACCGTATTAGATTCATAGACATAAAGTTAATTAACATACACACATCATTTTATCAATCATGTCTCCAGGTTTATGTCTAGAAGACATACGATTTTCCAAATTTCAAAATGGCCACTGGCGGCCATTTTGGATATTGCTGTATCCCAGCTATCTGCAGTTGCCCAAACTTTTGCGAGGGGAATAGGAGCTAATTTTGTTTCTAAATACCCTATAGTATCAAAACCCACCTTAACCTTCCGCTCTTGTGTTCTCTGGATCACTGAATACTATGGTTATGAGCAATTGAGGGCGTTTAATCTGGCAACGCTGTTGTTTAAATACTATCAAATCATGTCCAACTTAATGCTGAATTGATACAAATATCATTTGAATGCATATCAATCCTTATCAGAATTTTCTATGAAAGTAAATCCTCAAAATCCCTATTTTTCACAATGAATTAAATGTCAATAAACCGAAAAAGTGCAAAGTTCCTGGCAACACTGCTCTCCGGTACAACAATTACCGGAACTTTTTTTTCTTGAATCATTTTGACCAACATCCTGTCTATTAACCCTGAATAGGCTGATTAAAAAAATACACCACTTTAGGGGTTATGTCATTTTTTACGACCTTCACTTTTTGCATAATTGAAATTAATCAAAACACCCCTATTCTACAAAATGGCTTAACCCACATTGAAAAAATGAAAGTTAATGTTGACATCATTTTTGGAAAGGACAAGGATGGCTACTTCACTGTACAAAAGAAGGGGACTGTAATGCATGTTCATCATACAGAAATATGACCTAATACTTACGCTTTTTTAAAGCTGTGAAATGGGTAAAATAGTGAAAATTGGGTAATTTCATATATTGGCCGTTGCCATGGCAACCAAAGGTATATTGGTAATTTGTTCACCAAATATATACACGTTGACCAAAGGTCTAAACATGTGCAAAGTATAAAGGAAATCGATATTTTAAAGTCTGCCACCACTTCTTTGATTTTTACACACAAGATCTCTTAATAATTCTCTGGTTTAGGCCTAATATTGTCTAATCCAAATAACTTGCCTAACAATAGGATGACATCGTTGATTTCTACCTAAAGCTGAGAATTGGCGCTGGAATTTATTCCAACATTACTGGTCACGTATCTAGTAATGCTCTTTTAGTACACGCATTTTTCTTTGAAGAGAAATAACATAGCTAAAATCAACCAATGAAAAACTCTGTACACGAAGGTATACTTTGCAATACTTTGCATGACCTTCATCTTGTAAGTACATCAGCGCATGATGTGTGTGTGTGCTGTGATTACCACCCTGTTGACGTCGTATAGTGTTGCAAGCTTGTTGGAACCTCTCCACAAATACTTGATGTTATTCGCGCTAGTGGTGATGGAATGAGACGGGTGGCGATGATTGTTAAGAATGTATTGTATTTGTATTCATGTAATCCTGCTGCTAGGTTTATCGTTATTCGCGCTAGTGGTGATGGAATGAGACGGGTGGCGATGATTGCTAAAGAATGTATTGTATTTGTATTCATGTAATCCTGCTGCTAGGTTTATCGTTCTTCCCTTCCCAGAAGGAGTGATTTGTTTATTTGTAAGAATGCTATTAAACACCTATAAATAGAGAAATCCGACAGGCTGCTGATAAAGTGTAAAATGGAATAACACATAAACAAAATAACTAACATTTTCCCCAACCAAACCTCGCATTCCTTTTTCACCTCACAAAGCTGATATAAGCATTAAATTGTGAATCTGCCTTGAGTTAATATAATTAAATTATTACACAGTAAACTAAGTCTACAATTGAAAATAAAAAAATAGTTGATGTCGTTATCCGAATTAATCATTCGGAAAAAGTGTAGGCCTACTTTAGGTCCCAGATTCTGGACTGTACTCGTATCGGACTGGAACACCCAGTATCGTACGATACTGGTACAAAGTCAGTGTTCTAGTATCGGACGATACTGGCACACAATTATGTACCAGTATCGTTCAATACTGGAACATAAATACGTTCCAGTATTGCTCCATACTGGAACACAATTTGATGTTCCAGTATCGACCGATCTTGGAACAGTAAATTCGTACCAGTATCGAGCGATCTGGCAACTTTTACGTTCCAGTATTGCACGATACTGGTATACCAGTATCTGGGATTTAAAGTACACTTTTTGCCAAATATGTTTCACTGAATATATCAAAATAAATACGGCAACGAATTTTCAAAATGGAGGACAGAGTTATGTTTGAAAAGGGTCGCCTGCACTTGTTTAATACTTATTCATATTGGGCCAATATACAGGGTGTCCCAAAAGTCGCGATAACGTCAGCATGTTTACATTTATTTTGGTACCCAACTTGATCCCCTCGTCGACCCCTAAACAGTTACCTATATTACCTAACTTTACAAATGTTGCTGCAAAACACTGATTGTGTTTCGCGTAGACCCAAACGATTTGTATCTGATTATAGTGAAGTTTATGGTTTATTTTCTCAAACGATTAATACTGATATGGCGAATAATATACCAAAATGACAGTGACAGTTATGAATGTAAATTGCACGCCGGTAGTGTGTCCAGCGCATAGAATGCATCGCAGTTGTTCTATTGTCTATTAGCATACCTCGCACGCGGCGTCGTATTGAAATAAACCATGATAGCTTTTCGTGTGTAACATTTGTAAACTCGGGTAATCAGGTTAAGTGGTCATCGAAGGGGACAAGTTTGGTATATCGCGCTACCTAATCATAGTAAAATTATCGCCATGCAATGCACTCAGATAGAGATGTGAAGCATTTAACATGTTTAAATGGTGGCGCGACTTTTGGGACATCACGAACTTGTCATGGGGTGTAGTGTTTTTTCCATCGACACTTGAAGTTTAAAACATTTAAAAAATGCACTCACGTAAAAAAAGTGCTCAATTGTTGTAAAAAGAATACGGTTTTTTACCCAGGATCATCATTATCACTACATAGAAACACGTGCTCTAGCTTTGTTCTAGTGTGAGGTATCGAGTTTCAGCATATAAAGTATTCGTTTATAGACATTTAATGTATGCAGCGACATCATAAACAGCAACAACGACGACGACAACGACGGCGATGACGACAACGACAACAACAACAACAACAACAACAACAACAACATCATTATCATCATCATCACCATCACCAACATCAACAACGACGACAACAACGACGACGACAACGACGACAACAACGACGACGACAACGACGACAACAACGACGACGACAACGACGACAACAACGACGACGACAACGACGACAACAACGACGACGACAACGACGACGACAACGACGACAACAACGACGACGACAACGACGACGACAACGACGACAACGACGACAACGACGACAACGACGACGACGACAACGACGACAACAACGACGACGACAACGACGACGACAACGACGACAACAACGACGACGACAACGACGACGACAACAACGACGACGACAACAACGACGACGACAACGACGACAACAACAACATAAAAAAAACCGACGACAAAAACAACATCTTCTTTTTAAAGTGCACATTTTATTTTACTTTACTTTACAAGTGAAAAGCACGTAAAAATCACTATGAAGGGGAATACTCTTAAGAAACAACACTTTTATATGCGTAACAGTGCTCGTTCCAAAACTATTTTCCGAAATAAAAATAGTCCCAGGTAAAAAGCCACAATAGCGAGGGACACATACTTTTCGGATTCAATTGAGAGATACCGATGTCAGAATTACGTCAGTTCTCCATGTTTTGGCTACGTGGCTACGGTTGTAGCATCATACCGGTGTAGCACCGGGTAAAGTATAACCTCATAATCTCCAATGGAGAACTAGCATAAATTCATGGCACCGTCAAGTGTATTCACATTTGTAGAGCACAGTGGAAAGTATCATGTCGTGTCATTGGCCCGAAAACCCCGGAATTAAGGTTATTGATTTCCCTACCCGTAAAGAAGCCACTCTTGATCTTGTCCTTACAAATGATGTGCTTAATTCGCAGTACTGTAAACCTACTGCTTTGTCGCCTATTGGTTACAGTGACCATGTTTGCATCCTGTGGAAGCCCAAAAATCATATCAAAAAGGCTAAAAACAAGCACAAGACTAAGGTTTCACGCCCTCCTTGTGAATCTGGCATTCGCACATTCGGTGTATGGACACAGGATCAAGATTGGCTTCAGGTATTGGATACTTGTGGTACGCAGAACTAGCATAAATTCATGTATTCACAATTGTAGAACACAGACAGTGGAAAGTATCACGTCGTGTCATTGGCCCAAAAACCCCAGCATTAAGGTTAGTTGGGATAGAATCGTCCAGCGTTTGCTTAAAGGGAAAATATATTCATTGTTAAAACAATAACTTACCAGGTAATAGATAGGCGCATAACGCCAATAATCAATGTCCTGCGCAAACAAATATTTATCACAACATTGAAAAGAAGAATATCGACTCTCAATTTGATATATTGCACGTGAAGATTGACTGAATTGACCATATTGTATAGCCGCATTTAATTGGTTGACTTTCACAGAGGCTTTGAACTCTTTAAAGGTTTCTGAGTTAAAAAGGGATATTCGATAGTTTGCAGCCGTACCATACCATATCAGATAAGCTGAACGACGGACACATAGCTAATCTCACGGGATCTTATGTGAATGAGCTCAAAAAGAGGGTAAGCGAAGCTTTCACGAAGCATTGAATCTTATATTAGGAATTTAATGGAGTGCTGCACTCTAGGACTAGACTAGGTCTCCGCGTCCCTCTATATGTCCGCCATCTTTTTTTCTTTTTTTTAAAATCAGTTTTCACATTTGAGCACCCTCGCAGGGGCCGTGTGGAAAATAGGAAGACATGAGGATCGAGTCTAATCTAGGACTCTCAGTTATGGGAATCGTCAAATTCCTCACACCGGTACAAATGTTTCGCATCATTTGAGGTATGATATCAAGAGCTTCAATCGATTACTATAACAGGTGCCACACGGGTTTGGCACATTCTATGCATATTTGTGCACATCATAACGTGTTTTCGAAATTCTTTATTGGCGTAAAACAATACCAATGGGTTTCCAACGTAACTTAACATTGTCAGTGCATATGTAAACGCGTAAATAATGAAACTGTCATCATAGGCAGAGTTGGCACCGAGCAAAACTCCATAGGTCATATACGGGAGATGGCATAGTATGTACAGAGTAACGATAGACGTACTTGTCTTGATCGTAAACAGTTCGTAACGATGGGCAGGCCGTCGTATAATATTACGCCGCCTCATTACGGCCGCACGTTTGTAAGTGACGCATACAATACCTGCATACGTTACAGAAAGAATTAAGAAGACCAACATAAGAAAACCGACATTGATCATGTAATATTCTGTACCATACTCATCTCTAATGCAGACATTATTCTTAATCAGCACAAGGAAGACAGAGAAGATCAACGTCGCTTTGGTGTGACTAGTGATCATCACAGACAATATGGTTTTTGGGAATTGTAGATTAGCGCTTCTACCGTGAAAAAGATACCATGCCCTGATCATTGCTTGCTCCGACATGATTGTAACGGAGTTCCATTTACTATAATGCTGCAAACACACGATAAAATAACATTTGAGATTTGGAAGGTACCCGGTGGCTATGAAATCCTGCAAAAGGCTATACGCGGTAGGGCCGGATACGAGACACGATATCAGATCCACTGTAGCAAGGTTGATCACAAGAACGTTGAAGTTAATGCGTCGCAGTCTTCGATAACGAAGAATTACAATCACTACAGCGGCGTTCAAGACTGTTCCCAGAGCAGAAATAACCAAAAACATCGTTAATGTGAAAGATGCCAAATCTCGCAGATGAGCTGGATGACTTACGGCAGTTGAGTTAGTCCGATTTGCTGGTGGTGAATGTTCCGACATTTCTGAAATTGCTTGAATTGTCGCCGTAAATCACAGATTCAATATGATTTTATATTGAGTCTAAATGTAGAGGTAATCTTCTATATGTCAGTATTTTATCGGCAGGCTTCTTAATGCCAAGTAATTGTTCCGTTGTCTGCCAAATCAATAGCACGCTTTTCGCCATCTTCTTACTGCTCCCCAATCATCATGATCATATAAAAGAAACAACTGTCTTTTCACTTTTTTTCGTTTCATCTTTTTTTAGTCAAATAAGATTATGTTGTTTTAGCAAGAAAGATCTCAGAGATCTTCAAGCTAAGGCTTGACGTAAAACGATTTTCGAGATTACTTCGTTGTGTTATGTCAAATCAGATTACATTCTTACCGCATGTCCACACGATTTGCCGTAAAAGTCGCTTGATTTTCCATTTTTTTTCCTCCTTCATGCCTACTCCCAGAGATAACAATAATTGCTCATCTTTCAAGAAGAAAAAGCAACACAGACGTCAGGTTGTGAATCGTCACCCATACATGCACGCTGGTCTAATTATGAAAGTAATTCTCCGAACAATATTATCTCTGCTATTGTCTTGACCAACAATGAGGATCCGCCCTCTTGTAAGAGACAGGTGCATGTGAATGGACCTAATCATTGTTTACAATATTTACCATGAATCGAGTATAAATGAATCCGTTGAAATAAAGAAATCGTGTCCTGACCGGTTGCAGTTAATACGGGTCCAATCTATACACTGGTGTTAAGATTCTTGGTGTTATTTCAACACCAGTTAGTGTTATTTTCAACACTACTATTATTGTTTTCAACACTGGTATGTGTTGAAATAACACTGGTAGGTGTTGAAATAACACTGGTAGGTGTTGAAATAACACTGGTAGGTGTTGAAATAACACTGATTGGATTGGACCCATATTAACTCCAAATTGTGTTATTTTTAACACCCTTGTTTTTGTAGTATAAATATTTGACACGGTGAGGAGTGTTACCGGTGAGAGTGTTGGAGCAGTGAATAAAATATTAGAATAAAATTCCTCGTTGGTAAACATATTAAAGCATTGAGCAAATTGATCTTACTGCTAGACCAAAACGATTTTATGGGTTGGCGATTTGACGCATTTCCCTGGCTTAAATATTTTAACTTTCACAGTGGCTGGCAAAAATATTCATTTCGGTGGGTAATTTGCAACGAGATTCATCATAAATCATCATAAAACAATCATATATAAATTAATAACCCAACAAAATTGATTTTGACGAGAAAAAAAAATCAAATTACATTGTGCAGAGCGGAAGGATCGAACCCCGGACCTCCCGTTCTTCAAGCGAACGCTTTACCATCTGCGCTATTAAGGGAAACTAGTTATATCCGTGAGATTCAAACACTTTATTGTCAAGTGCCTAATTTTGATCACCACATTTGAGCTTCAAATCGGGCTTCAAATGATGCGGCAAAAATCGTCTTAAACACTATTACTATTTTAAACACGAAGGATATCAAACAACTCATTATAAAGTGCCACTGTATAGATGGATTTTTATGACGTTGTAAAATAAGGGATTTACGGACGTTTTCATCTAAAATTGGCTACCATTTCTTCCAGTTCTTGTCAGTTTTTACGCTGATGCAGTAGCATGAAATCTCACATTTCGGGATGTTGGTGACTGAATATATTGATTCGATAAAACAGTATGAAGTAAAAACAGTATGAAGTAAAATAGACGTATGCTTCATTGTAGGTTAGCGGGTAAACGATCAACGGTCTCCTTTTGTATATATTTCGTCCTGAATAAGTGTTAGGTATTTATAATAGGTAATCGAATGAATTTGAATTTTTCGTGTTTACGTTAGGACGTCCTCGTACCTAATAATTTGGGGTCAAATCGAAGAGGCGTTCCGACTAAATAGGATGACATCGTTGATTTCTACATAAAGCTGAGAATTGGCGCTTGAATTGATTCCAACATTACTGGTCACTTATCTAGCAATGCTGTTTTAGTACACGCACTTTTCTTTAAAGAGAAATGACTAAAATCAAAATCAAACAATGAAAAACTCTGTACACGAAGGTAGACTTTGCATGACCTTTATCTTGTACGAGCATCAGCGCATGATGTGTGTGCTGTGATTACCACCCTGTTGACGTCGTATAGTGTTGCAAGCTTGTTGGAACCTCTCCACAAATACTTGATGTTATTCGCGCTAGTGGTGATGTAATGAGACGGGTGGCGATGATTGTTAAGAATGTATTGTATTTGTATTCATGCAATCCTGCTGCTAGGTTTATCGTTCTTCCCAGAAAGAGTGATTTGTTTATTTGTAAGAATGCTATTGAACACCTATAAATAGAGAAATCCGACAGGCTGCTACTGATAAAGTGTATAATGAAATAACACATAAACAAAAATACTAACATTTTACCCAAGCAAACCTCGCCTCCCCTTTTCACTTCAAAAAGCTGATATAAGCATAAAAATTGTGAATCTGCTTCGAGTTAATATAATTATTACACAGTAAACTAAGTCTACAATTGAAAATTAACAAATAGTTAATGTCGTTATCCGAATTAATCATTTAAGTGTAGGCCAACTTTAGGTCCCAGATTCTGGACTGTACTAGTATCGGACTGGAACACCCAGTATCGTACGATACTGGTACAAAGTCATTGTTCCAGTATCGGACGATACTGGCACACAATTATGTACCAGTATCGTTCAATACTTGAACATAAATACGTTCCAGTACTGCTCCATACTGGAACACAATTTGATGTTCCAGTATCTACCGATCCTGGGACAGTAAATTCGTACCAGTATCGAGCGATCTGGCAACTTTTATGCTCCAGTATTGAACGATATTGGTATACCAGTATCAGGGACCTAAAGTACACTTTTCCCCAAATATGTTTTACTGTATATATCAAAATAAATACGGCGACGAATTTTCGAAATGGAGGACAGAATTATGTTGAAAAGGGTCGCCTGCACTTTTTTAATACTTATTCATATTGGGCTAATATACAGGGTGTCCCAATAGTCATGATAACGTTAGCATATTTACATTAAGGCAACAAAAAAATGTTATGTTGTCCTCGACCGCCCGCTCGTCATTTTAGGGCCGCTCCGATTTTTTTTTTTTTCAGATTTTTTTTTTTTTTAAATCAGATTTTTTTTTCTTCTTCTTCTTTTTTTTCCCCAGATTTTGTTCAGATTTTGTTTTCAGATTTTGTTTTAAACAGTTTAAATGGCATTGAATACTAAATTAAGTGTTTATAACATATATGTGCGACTCTTAGAGTGATTTTAACTTCTTGTTGGCTGAACTTTGAGCTTCTGCTGGTAAAAGAAAATTTAAATTTAAAAAAAAAAAATCAGCCCGCCCGCCCCTCCTCTCTGAAAGCTGTGGAGGACAACATAACAAAAAAAAATTGGCCTTATGTTGGTACCCAACTCGATTCCATCTTCGACCCCTTAACCAGTTACCTTATTACCTAAATTTACAAAATGTTGTTGCAAAAACACTGATTGTGTTTCGCGTACACCCAAACAATTTGTATCTGATTATAGTGAAGTTTATGGTTTATTTTCTCAAACGATTAATACTGAAATGGCGAATATTATACCACAATGACAGTGACAGTTATGAATGTAAATTGCACTTGCCGATAGTTTGTCCAGCTTAGAATGCATCGAAGTTCTTCTATTGTCTATTAGCATAACTTGCACGCGGCGTCGTATTGAAATAACCCATGTAAGCTTTTCGTGTGTAACATTTGTAATCTCGGGTAATCAGGTTAAGTGTTCATCGAAGGGGTCAAGTTTGGTATATCGCGCTACCTAAACATGCTTAAATCATCGCCATGCAATGCATTCCGATAGAGATGTGAAGCATTTAACATGTTTAAATGGTGGCGCGACTTTTGGGACATCACGAACTTGTCATGGGGTGTAGTGTTTTTTCCATCGAGACTTGAAGTTAAAATATTTTAAAAATCCACTCACGAAAAAAGTGCCTAATTGTTGTAAAATGAATACGTTTTTTTACCCAGGATCATCATTATCACTACATAGAAACACGTGCTCTAGCTTTGTTCCAGTGTGAGGTATTGAGTTTCAGCATGTACAGTATTCGTTTATAGACATTTAATGTATGCAGCGACATAAACAGCAACAACGACGGCGATGACGACAACGACAACAACAACAACAACAACAACAACAACAACAACAACATCATTATCATCATCATCATCAACATCAACAACGACGACGACATAAACGACATCTTCTTTTTAAAGAGCACGTTTTATTTTACTTTACTTTACAACTGCAAAGCACGTAAAAATCACCTATGAAGGGGAATACTCTTAAGAAACAACAGTTTTATATGCGTAACGGGCTCGTTCCAAAACTATTTTCCGAAATAAAAATAGTCCTAGGTAAAATGCCACAATAGCGAGGGACACATACTTTTCTGATTCAATTGAGAGATAACGATGTCAGAATTACGTCAGTCCTCCATGTTTTGGCTACGTGGCTACGGTTGTAGCATCATACCGGTGTAGCAGCGGGTAAAGTATAACCTCATAATCTCCAATGGAGAACTAGCATAAATTCATGGCACCGTCAAGTGTATTCACATTTGTAGAGCACAGTGGAAAGTATCACGTCGTGTCATTGGCCCGAAACCCCCAGCATTAAGGTTAGTTGGGATAGAATCGTCCGGCGGTTGCTTTAAAGGAAAAATATATTCATTGTTAAATAAGTAACTTACCAGGTAATAGATATTCGCATAACTCCAATACTTAAGGTCCTGCGCAAACCAATAGAAATCACAACATTGAAAAGAAATTTCGCCTTTCAATTTGATATATTGCACGTGAAGATTGACTGAATTGACCATATTGTATAGCCGCATTTAATTGGTTGACTTTCACAGAGGCTGTAAACTCTTTAAAGGTATCATACGTTACAAAGGGATATTCGATAGTTTGCAGCCGTACCAGATTAGATAAGATGAACGACGGACACATGGCTAATCTCAGGGGATCTTAGGTGAATCAGCTCATAAAGGGGGTAAGCGAGGCTTTCACGAAGCAAGGAATCTTATGTTAGGAATTTAATGGTGTGCTGCACTGTAGGACTCTCAGTTATGGGGATCGTCAAATTCCTCACACTGGTACATTTAATTTGATTTGATATAATGTGGGTCCTACGATCCTGGATAACCCAATAAGCTTATTAGCTTATTTCCATTGGGGCCAGTCAGATGTGTGAACAGATACAGACCGGGATGATCCCCTACTCTGTACGAAAGAGTCTGTAACCTTTTAACATGCTCGGGTATTGCTCTTCCGATGCACGGGACCACCATTTATACGTGACTTCCGAACCACTTTTTTTTTTGCTGCCATTAGGAAATCGTCACAATCATTTCGCTTCATTTACCAGGCTACCGACACGGCGCACACAGTATCAGCACTTAGATTGTAATATCCCTAACAGCTCCCCAATCTCGCTTGGGTCGACGAAGCAATTGAGACTAAGTACCTTGCCCAAGGATACAAACAAGTTGGCTGTAGCGGGGCTAGAACTCACAACCTTTGCATTGTGAGACTGGAATGCTACCCACTAGACCACACGGGCTCTCTTGTTTCGCGTCATGTGAGGTATGATATAAACATGATAAAGAGCTTCAATCGATTACTATTACAGGTGCCACACGTGTCTTGCACATTCTATGCAGATTTGTGCTCATCAAAACGTGTTTTCGAAATTCTTTATTGGCGTAAAACAATACCAACGGGTTTCCAACGTAACTTAACATTGTCAGTGCATATGTAAACGCGTAAATAATGAAACTGTCATCATAGTCAGAGTTGGCACCGAGCAAAACTCCATAGGTCATATACGGGAGATGGCATAGTATGTACAGAGTAACGATAGACGTACTTGTCTTGATCGTAAACAGTTCGTAACGATGGGCAGGCCGTCGTATAATATTACGCCGCCTCATTACGGCCGCACGTTTGTAAGTGACGCATACAATACCTGCATACGTTACAGAAAGAATTAAGAAGACCAACATAAGAAAACCGACAATGATCATGTAATATTCTGTACCATACTCATCTCTAATGCAGACATTATTCTTAATCAGCACAAGGAAGACAGAGAAGATCAACGTCGCTATGGTGTGACTAGTGATCATCACAGACAATATGGTTTTTGGGAATTGTAGATTAGTGCTTCTACCGTGAAAAAGATACCATGCCCTGACCATTGCTTGCTCCGACATGATTGTAACGGAGTTCCATTTACTATAATGCTGCAAACACACGATAAAATAACATTTGAGATTTGGAAGGTACCCGGTGGCTATGAAATCCTGCAAAAGGCTATACGCGGTAGGGCCGGATACGAGACACGATATCAGATCCACGGTAGCAAGGTTGATCACAAGAACGTTGAAGTTAATGCGTCGCAGTCTTCGATAACAAAGAATTACAATCACTACAGCAGCGTTCAAGACTGTTCCCAGAGCAGAAATAACCAAAAACATCGTTAATGTGAAAGATGCCAAATCTCGCAGATGAGCTGGATGACTTACGGCAGTTGAGTTAGTCCGATTTTCTGGTTGTGAATGTTCCGACATTTCTGAAATTGCTTGAATTGTCGTCGTAAATCACAGATTCAATATGATTTTATATTGAGTCTAAATGTAGAGGTAATCTTCTATATTAGTAGGCATAGCACACATAACATTCAAATGATTGAGACATGTACAAAATTGGATTCAAATGAAAGATTGCAATGAAAGATTTATTTTCCAAAAAGAATTATGACAATCGGTCAATGCATTCTTGTGGTACGGTGTTTTGAGATACTCGGAAAATGGCCGAAAACCTGCCAAAAACAGTAACAATGCCCACAAATATAATGTATCAGGATTTAGAGAGCTCAATTTGTTAATAATGTAACATTCAAAACACCATTTACACATATTTCTTTAACAATTGAATATCTATATACCATGTTAAATTAAAAAATATGGTAAAATTATATTGCATTAAGCTAAAATAAGCTAGTGAAATTGGTAATTTTGACGAGTTTTACTGACCGCAATCAAAAAAGTGACTAAGTCCAGCTAATTAATATGCGTAAATGTTATAAATCCAGATGTGAATGGTGTATTGCAATCAAACTTGGTATTATGGCTAACTGTACGATACCCAATCTTTTAAACTATAATTTAGTTTCATAAGCTCATTAAATATGCAAATTAGCTAATTATCTATTCAAGTCATTAATATGCAAATGAGCAATGTCCGACAATTTTTTTCGCATCATAAGAGTGATCGGTAATAGATATATAACATGTATACCCAATTTGATTGACAAATATTGATGGATTTAGAAATTAAACAAGCTTTTCCATTTCTTAAATACCCATATTTAAATTCTGAGTCTTTTCCTCACAGTAGGCACTCAAAGGATGCAAAATCTGAGCATATCACTAAATGGATTGAAGTGTTTAGTACAATATCTCAGGTTAGGTTTATTTAAATTGGCCCAATATATTCAAGTTCAGAGCCAATTTCGAAAATTGGTAAAAACAGTCATAACTAAAAAACCGGATGATAAGTATTTATACCTGGATCAAGGTTATATAGTCCAAGGTCATGACTACCCATATATGGCAAGTTCACTGCCATACATGGAGTGCCTACTGTGAGGATAATTAATTTTATATAGGGGTGTTTTTCAAAGTTTCATACATATATGAAAAGATTGTTTTGAATAAGGGCTTACAGACCACTCCTACATGTTACTCATTTTGCATGATTAATTAATCCAAATATTCCATGGCTGTCTTCATGACTTGGATTAGTTCATCCATGCACGCCAATTGAGGCAACAATACAAACAACATTCCACATTGTGAATAGGCCATCCATTCAATAATGCAAAATGAGTAACAGGTAAAAGTGGATGTAGGGCTTTATGCAACACAGCTCTTCATATGTTGTTGTTCACTGGTGTTATACTCCCAGTGGCAGACTCTGTGTGTGTGCATTGTGCTATGCCTAATATTAGCTAGGTGGCCACTTAGCGGTGAACAATAGCGTAGGTCAATTTATCACCAAAACGAACCGCGCAATTTTGAACCGCGCACTTTGGGTACTAACACCGAGTTAAACTCCCGCGGAATTCGGACCGTCGGTTTCAAGAGTGATCTTGAGGTGAAATCAAAGTCTTTTATTGAGATCAATGTCTTGAAATACTCCTTATAATAGGACCTGTCTTGCAAACTTATTGAAACCGGTCTATGACATCTACAAGCCGGAGCATTTCCCTTCGGCATTTTACAAATTCGTCGCTATCGAAAATGAAATGTGTCAAAGTAGTGTCTACATTGATATGCCAAACAGCTGTCTTAACCAGCGAAATTACACAATTTTCATTTATTTAGATAAATGAGGGTTTTAACAACTATTATTCTTAAATCGATTTTACGACGTGACCATATAAGTACATAAAGGACATTTTAAGAGAGAGCAAAATGTGGAACCAATGGCATTTCGTCCATTTGTTTATCATGCGCGATCGCATTCAATTTTAATTATATCTCAGTGTTTTCGGACGGCAGGCTAAGTATATTAGAATGGAAACTCTTTTTGAGGGAAATGTTTTTTAACTTGGGAACTACGTAACCATGGTAACTGTGAATTTCCTTTTATTATACTTATAACTAAGTGATAGTGGTCGAACGGGATTGGTATCTTAATTACATGCGTTTTATGTGTATATTTTATTGAGTTACGATAGACATTGTTCTTGGTAGCTCAGCGTCAAAGCGCTCGCTTTGATATCAGGAGGACCCGGGTTCGACTCTGATCAGCATCGACTTTTTTATACCTAATATATTTGCTTCCTTAAGTTTTTTGTCTTGTCCGTAAATTAGACACATTTTGCCGCATAATTTGAGCTTAACCACAGTTATATATTAAAACCAACAGATCCACAAAAAACATACAAGACAGAAAAACTTTATAAAGCAAATAGATTAAAGTAGCCTATGAAAAAAGTCGGTTCTCATCAGAGTCGAACCCGGGTCCTCCTGCTATCAAAGCGAGCGCTGTAACGCTGAGCTACCGAGAATAATGTATATCGTAGCTCAATAAAATAAAGACATAAACGTATGTAATTAAAATAACAATAACTTTGATCACCATTTTCCAGCTTTAAACAATGCGGCAACTTTTGTCTTAACCACTCTGAATATTTCAAATATACAAGATTTCAAATAACTCGATATAATGAGCTACTGTGTTGATGGATTTTTTACGACGTTTGGAAATGAGGGATTTACAGACATTTTCATTTGAAATTGGCTACGATTTCTTCCAAATCATGTACGTTTTTCAGCGGATGTTGCATCATGATATCACATATTTCAGGACGTTCGTCACGTAATATATTGATTCGATGTGAGAATATAAAGGGGAACAGATATACTCCAATGCAGGTTAGTGGATCAACGATCAACGGTCTCGTTTTGTTTTAATTTGGGCATAAATACTTGTTACTTATTTTGATGTACGCAATCCAAATAAATTTGAATTGTTAGTGTTTATGTTAGGACGCCCTCGTAGTACATAATTTGGGGTCAAATCGAAGTGGCCACCTAGCTATATGTCAGTATTTTATCGGCAGGCTTCTTAATGCCAAGTAATTGTTCCGTTGTCTGCCAAATCAATAGCACGCTTTTCGCCATCTTCTTACTGCTTCCCAATCATCATGATCATATAAAAGAAACAACTGTCTTTCTACCTTTTTTTCTTTTCATCTTTTTTTAGTCAAATAAGATTATGTTATTTTAGCAAGAAAGATCTCAGAGATCTTCAAGCTAAGGCTTGACGTAAAACGATTTTCGAGATTACTTCGTTGTGTTATGTCAAATCAGATTACATTCTAACCGCATGTCTTAACACACGATTTGCCTTAAAAGTCATTTGATTTTCCATTTTGAGTTAATACGGGTCCAATCTATACACTGGTGTTAAGATTCTTGGTGTTATTTCAACACCAGTTAGTGTTATTTTCAACACTACTATTATTGTTATAACACTGGTAGGTGTTGAAATAACACTGATTGGATTGGACCCATATTAACTCCAAATTGTGTTATTTTTAACACCCTTGTTTTTGTAGTATAAATATTTGACACGGTGAGGAGTGTTACCGGTGAGAGTGTTGGAGCAGTGATTAAAATATTAGAATAAAATTCCTCGTTGGTAAACATATTATAGCATTGAGCAAATTGATCTTACTGCTAGACCAAAACGATTTTATGGGTTGGCGATTTGACGCATTTCCCTGGCTTAAATATTTTAACTTTCACAGTGGCTGGCAAAAATATTCATTTCGGTGGGTAATTTGCCACGAGATTCATCATAAATCATCATAAAACAATCATATATGAATTAAAAACCCAACAAAATTGATTTTGACGAGAGAAAAAAAAATCAAATTACATTGTGCAGAGCGGAAGGATCGAACCCCGGACCTCCCGTTCTTCAAGCGAACGCTTTACCATCTGCGCTATTAAGGGAAACTAGTTTATATCCGCCGTGAGATTCAAACACTTTATTGTCAAGTGCCCAATTTTGATCACCACATTTGAGCTTCAAATCGGGCTTCAAATGATGCGGCAAAAATCGTCTTAAACACTATTACTATTTTAAACACGAAGGATATCAAACAACTCATTATAATGTGCCACTGTATAGATGGATTTTTATGACGTTGTAAAATAAGGGATTTGCGGACGTTTTCATTTTAAAATTGGCTACCATTTCTTCCAGTTCGTGTCAGTTTTTACGCCGATGCAGTAGCATGAAATCTCACATTTCGGGATGTTGGTGACTGAATATATTGATTCGATAAAACAGTATGAAGTAAAATAGACGTATGCTTCATTGTAGGTTAGTGGGTAAACGATCAACGGTCTCCTTTTGTATATATTTCGTCCTAAATAAGTATTAGTTATTTATAAATAGGTAATCAAATAAATTTGAATTTTTCAAATAGGACGTCCTCGTACCTAATAATTTGGGGTCAAATCGAAGAGGCGTTTAAATAGGATGACCTCGTTGATTTCTACCTAAAGCTGAGAATTGGCGCTGGAATTGATTCCAACATTTACTGGTCACTTATCTAGCAATGCTGTTTTAGTACACGCACTTTTCTTTAAAGAGAAATGACTAAAATCAAAATCAACCAATGAAAAACTCTGTACACGAAGGTAGACTTTGCATGACCTTTATCTTGTAAGTACATCAGCGCATGATGTGTGTGCTGTGATTACCACCCTGTTGACGCCGTATAGTGTTGCAAGTTTGTTGGAACCTCTCCACAAATACTTGATGCTATTCGCGCTAATGGTGATGGAATGAGACGGGTGGCGATAATTGTTAAGAATGCATTGTATTTGTATTCAATGTAATCCTGCTGCTAGGTTTATCGTTCTTCCCAGAAAGAGTGATTTGTTTATTTGTAAGAATGCTATTGAACACCTATAAATAGAGAAATCCGACAGGCTGCTGATAAAGTGTATAATGAAATAACACATCACAAAATTACTAATATTTTCCCCAACCAAACCTCGCATTCCTTTTTCACCTCACAAAGCTGATATAAGCATTACATTTTTAGGTCCCAGATTCTGGACTGTACTAGTATCGGACTGAACACCCAGTATCGTTCGATACTGGTACAAAGTCAGTGTTCTAGTATCGGACGATACTGGCACACAATTATGTACCAGTATCGTTCAATACTGGAACATAAATACGTTCCAGTATCGCTCCATACTGGAACACAATTTGTTGTTCCAGTATCGACCGATCCTGGAACAGTAAATTCGTACCAGTATCGAGCGATCTGGCAACTTTTATGTTCCAGTATTGCACGATACTGGTATACTAGTATCTAGGACCTAAAGTACACTTTTTGCCAAATACGTTTCACTGTATATATCAAAATAAATACGGCGACGAATTTTCGAAATGGAGGACAGAATTATGTTTGAAAATGGTCGCCTGCGCTTGTTTACTTATTCATATTGGGCCAATATACAGGGTGTCCCAAAAGTCACGATAACGTCAGCATGTTCACATTTATTTTGGTACCAAACTTGATCCCATCGTCGACCCCTTAACCAGGTACCTTATTACATAACTTTACAAATGTTGCTGCAAAACACTGATTTTGTTTTCGCGTAGACCCAAACGATTTGTACGAAAAATACTAAAATGGCGAATTATAATAATAATAATAATAATAATAATCAGCAATATTATAGCGCCTTAGCAGAAGAACAAAGCGCTGTAATCTTGCTCCTGGTGAATCATCAGAATCAGGTCGCATCAACTAAGGTGCTGCGAACTTCCCGCGCAACCCTATCCACACTTAGATTGTAACATCAACCATTTTTTAATGCAGCTCCCCAAATACCATTTGGTCAAGGAAGTTTTTGATAACCGAAACAACTAAACACCGATTTTGAACTATCCGCTGCGCCAGCACGCTCCCCCAATTGAGTGAGTACACTGCAAAAACTAGGGTGTTACTTTAACACCGGTTGGAGTTAATACGGGTCCAATCTATACACCGGTGTTAAGATTCTTGGTGTTATTTCAACACCAGTTAGAGTTATTTTCAACACTTCTTTTATTGTTTCAACACTGGTATGTGTTGAAATATTACTGGTAGATGTTGAAATAACACTGATTGGATTGGACCCATATTAACTCCGAATGGTGTTATTTTTAACACCCTTGTTTTTGCAGTGTAAATATTTGACACGCTGAGATAACGTTAGCATGTTTACATGTATGTTGGTACCCAACTTGATCCCATCGTCGACTTCTTAACCAGTTACCTTATTACCTAACTTCACAAATGTTGCTGCAAAACACTGATTTTGTTTTCGCGTATAGACCCAAAAATACTAAAATGACAAATAAAATACCAAAATGACAGTGACAGTTAAAGCTTTCCACGCGGCAGGCGTCTGGGGACGACATTCCAAAATTGTACAAAGTGTTTCTTAAATAACGAAATTATTGAAATCATTTTCATATTTGGAATCATCATGAGAACTGCATTGAAATAAGTACAAACATGCCTAGTATTGGTTCAATAATCCTTGAAATAGACTTTAAAAATAGGGAAAAGATTCTGAAATAATCTGATTTGAATATGGTAAAACTAATAGCCGCGTGGAAAGTGTTAAGGGATGTAAGTTATGAATGTTAATTGCACGTGCCGTGCCGGTGTGTCCAGCTAAAGAATGCATCGCAGTTGTTCTATTGTCTATTAGCATACCTTGCACGCGGCATCGTATTGAAAATCCCCATGTAAGCGTTTTGTGTGTAACATTTTGTAAACTCGGGTAATCAGGTTAAGTGGTCATCGAAGGGGTCAAGTTTGGTATATCACGCTACCTAAACATGCTAAAATTATCGCCATGCAATGCACTCAGATAGAAATGTGAAGCATTTAACTTGTTTAAATGGTGGCGCGACTTGTCATGGGGTGTAGTGTTTTTTCCATCGAAAAATCCACTCAAGAAAAAAGTGCCCAATTGTTGTAAAATGAATACGGTTTTTTTACCCAGGATCATCATTATCACTACATGGAGACACGTGCTCTAGCTTTGTTCTAGTGTGAGGTATTGAGTTTCAGCATGTAAAGTATTCGTTTATAGACATTTGATGTATGCAGCGACATGATAAACAGCAACAACGACGACGACAACGACGGCGATGACGGCAACGACAACAAAACAACAACAACATCATCATCATCATCATCATCACCATCACCAACATCAACAACGACGACGACAACGACGGCAACAACGACGACGACATCGACGACAACAACGACGACGACAACGACGACAACGACGACGACAACGACGACGACAACGACGACAACGACGACGACAACGACGACGACAACGACGACGACAACGACGACGACAACGACGACGACAACGACGACGACAACGACGACAACAACGACGACGACAACGACGACAACGACGACGACAACGACGACAACAACGACGACGACAACGACGACGACAACGACGACGACAACGACGACGACAACGACGACGACGACGACGACGACAACGACGACGACAACGACGACGACAACGACGACAACAACGACGACGACAACGACGACAACGACGACAACGACGACGACAACGACGACGACAACGACGACGACAACGACGACGACGACAACGACGACAACAACGACGACGACAACGACGACAACGACGACGACAACGACGACGACGACGACAACGACGACGACAACGACGACGACAACGACGACGACAACGACGACAACAACGACGACGACAACGACGACGACAACGACGACGACAACGACGACGACAACAACAACGACGACAACAACAACATAAAAACAACAACAACGACGACAAAAACAACATCTTCCTTTTAAAGTGCACATTTTATTTTACTTTACTTTACAAGTGAAAAGCACGTAAAAATCACCTATGAAGGGGAATACTCTTAAGAAACAACACTTTTATATGCGTAACGGTGCTCGTTCCAAAACAATTTTCCGAAATAAAAATAGTCCCAGGTAAAAGGCCACAATAGCGAGGGGCACATACTTTTCGGATTCAATTGAGAGATAACGATGTCAGAATTACGTCAGTCCTCCATGTTTTGGCTACGTGGCTACGGTTGTAGCAACATACCGGTGTAGCAGCGGGTAAAGTATAACCTCATAATCTCCAATGGAGAACTAGCATAAATTCATGGCACCGTCAAGTGTATTCACATTTGTAGAGCACAGTGGAAAGTATCATGTCGTGTCATTGGCCCGAAAACCCCGGAATTAAGGTTATTGATTTCCCTACCCGTAAAGAAGCCACTCTTGATCTTGTCCTTACAAATGATGTGCTTAATTCGCAGTACTGTAAACCTACTGCTTTGTCGCCTATTGGTTACAGTGACCATGTTTGCATCCTGTGGAAGCCCAAAAATCATATCAAAAAGGCTAAAAACAAACACAAGACCAAGGTTTCACGCCCTCCTTGTGAATCTGGCATTCGCACATTCGGTGTATGGACACAGGATCAAGATTGGCTTCAGGTATTGGATACTTGTGGTACGCAGAACTAGCATAAATTCATGGCACCTCCAAGTGTATTCACAATTGTCGAACACAGACAGTGGAAAGTATCACGTCGTGTCATTGGCCCAAAAACCCCAGCATTAAGGTTAGTTGGGATAGAATCGTCCAGCGTTTGCTTAAAGGGAAAATATATATATTCATTGTTAAAACAATAACTTACCAGGTAATAGATATGCGCATAACTCCAATACTTAAGGTCCTGCGCAAACCAATAGTAATCACAACATTGAAAAGAAATTTAGACTCTCAATTTGATATATTGCACGTGAAGATTGACTGAATTGACCATATTGTATAGCCGCATTTAATTGGTTGACTTTCACAGAGGCTGTAAACTCTTTAAAGGTATCATACGTTACAAAGGGATATTCGATAGTTTGCAGCCGTACCAGATTAGATAAGATGAACGACGGACACATGGCTAATCTCAGGGGATCTTAGGTGAATCAGCTCATAAAGGGGGTAAGCGAGGCTTTCACGAAGCAAGGAATCTTATGTTAGGAATTTAATGGTGTGCTGCACTGTAGGACTCTCAGTTATGGGGATCGTCAAATTCCTCACACTGGTACATTTAATTTGATTTGATATAATGTGGGTCCTACGATCCTGGATAACCCAATAAGCTTATTTCCATTGGGGCCAGTCAGATGTGTGAACAGATACAGACCGGGATGATCCCCTACTCTGTACGAAAGAGTCTGTAACCTTTTAAGAGTGAATTTTTTCTAGATTGACAAACTTTTGGACACACATTTTTTAGATTTTGCCTAAAGTTTGGGAGGTGAAAGACATTTAGTAGTTATGTAAAAATATGGTATTAAAAAATTCAGCAACCCTCTGTTGCCATGGTAACGAGCCTATCTTGTTTTAGGTCATTTTAGGGGAAAATTTTCCTAATTATACTGATTTCAGCATCAAAAAAAGTCAAAGTTTGGCAGAACCCTACACTAAGGTGGTACATTTTTTGCCCAAACTAACTTCATGAATGAGTTGCCCTATCTTTGGTCTAACAACCAACCGATTTAAATAAGTCAGTGTTGCCATATTGATACCCTGTTGCCATTTTCAAATATCACATTTTGAGGAAGTTGAAAAAGTCAGATATTACTACCCGACTTCGGGTTGCTACAGTTCCCCTCGAGGTGATTTGTTTTTCTTTGTACTTTGTTTTTATAACAAAGACCTCATACCCTTTGAGTTAATTCAAGAAAAAAAATGGGGAAACCCGGCACTTGCGTATCACGTGACCTGAAGTCACATGATCCAATTTACGTGAAATTGCATAGCCGGGTATATATGGGGGGTTACCGTGCATCCCCAGGACTCCCCCAAACAACTTTTTTAAACTTTCTTTCATTGTCCTAAAACATATTCAGTATGTTACCAAAAATGATTTGGGTATGCTAAGGGGTTATTCAAGATGGCGTCGAAAATGGCCGCCAAAAGGTCAAATTTCCTGAAATGACATCATATCAATCAAAATCGGGAGCAAAATATATGGTGAAAGTATAGTTTTAACAGTGGGACGTATGTATTAGACCACTAGACACTTATATCGATTACGTTTGCTTTGTTAACATATCTAAATCCAAGATGGCCGCCAAAATGGCTGCCAAAAATGCTAAAATTACATACATTTGGCATATATCAGCCCAGCATGTATGATCAGAGTATAGTTTTAACAATGGGATGTATGTGTTAGACCCCTAGAAGCTCATATGCTGCATTTTTGCTTTGTTTACAAATCTTAAATCCAAAATGGCCGCCAGAATGATGGCCAAAATTGGTAAAATGACATAATTTTAATAAAATAAATGATGAAAATATAGCTTTTTAACAATGGGATGTATTTATTATATCACTACTCATATCCAGTTTCTTTGCTTTGTTAACATACTTGAAATCCAAAATGGCTGCCAATATGAGTCCCAGAATGGCTTCTAAAATTGTCAAATTCCATAAAATAAGGATAATAACGACCAGAATGTATGACGACAATATAGTTTTAACAATGGAATGTATATGAATGTATTAGACCACAAGTAACTCATATCCAGTATTTATGCTTTGATAACATACTTAAAATCCAAAATGGTTTCCAAAATGAGTGTGTATTTTGCATCACATTCGCCAAATAGTATGTTCTAAACTGCTAAGCTATTGCATTTAGATATAAGACCCACCTCTGTGACAATTTTTATTCTGTTTCTTATGGCTGCAAGATGGTTAAGTTGATGTTAAATGACCTAAACAAATTGTGTTGTATTGTAAATGACCATAATATGTAATATCAATACCCCTAATGGTACAACATTCACTATAATATATGATAAAGCCTAGGAGCTGTAAGATGTCGGCCAAAATACCTGAGAAGCAGTATTAATTTATTGTTAGTGTCATTATAGAACATATCATTTGGTGAATGTGATACAAAATACACACTTATAGACTATTTTTACATTTACAACGACCATTTTGGCGGCAGGTTTGGATTTGAAGTAATACAAAGCAAAAATACTGGATAGTATATAGTAACTAGTGGTCTAATACATACATCCTATTGTTAAAACTATATTTTCATCGTACATTCTGGTTGATATCATCTTATTATATGAAATTTGACAATTTTTGCAGTCATGCTGGGACCCATTTTGGCAGTCATTTAAGGACCCATTTTGGCAACCATTATGTATTTTAAGTATAACCTTGTAATAACATATTTTATGTTAACAAAGCATAAATACTGGATATGAGTTACTAGTGAAATAATACATACATCTCATTGTTAAAAACCATATTTTCATCATACATCTTGGTTAATATAATGTCAATTTAGGGAATTTTGTCAAATTTTAGCCATCATTCTGGCGGCCATTTTGGATTTAAAGTATGTTATTACAAAGCAAAAATACTGAATAGTAGTTACTAGTGGTCTAATACATACATCCCGTTGTTAAAACTATATTTTCATTGTACCTTCTGGTTGATAGTATCCTATCTTATGGAATTTGACAATTTTTGCAGCCATTTTGGGACCCATTTTGGCAGTCATTTTGGGACCCATTTTGGCAACCATTATGTATTTTAAGTATAACTTTGCAATAACATATTTTATGTTCAAAGCATAAATACTGGATATGAGTTACTAGTGAAATAATACATACCTCTCATTGTTAAAAAACATATTTTTTTTCATCATACATCTTGGTTAATATTATGTCAATTTAGGAAATTTTGACCATCATTCTGGCGGCCATTTTGGATTTAAAGTATGTTATTACAAAGCAAAAATACTGGATAGTAGTTACTAGTGGTCTAATACATACATCCCGTTGTTAAAACTATAGTTTCATCGTACATTCTGGTTGATAGTATCCTATCTTATTGAATTTGACAATTTTTGCAGCCATTTTGTAACCCATTTTGGCAGCCATTTTGGATTTAAGTATGTTAACAAAACAAAAATACTGGATATGAGTTATTTGTGGTCTAATACAATACATACATCCCATTGTTAAAACTATATTTTCATCATACATTCTGGTTGTTATTATCCTTATAATGTATGGAATTTGACAATTTTAGCAGCCATTTTGGGACTCATTGGCAGCCATTTTGGATTTCAAGTATGTTAACAATTTGGATTTCAAGTATGTTAACAAAGCAAAAGAACTGAATATGAGTTACTAGTGCTATAATCAATACATCCCATTGTTAAAAACTATATTTTCATCATTCATTTTGATAGTATTATGTAATTTTATGGACTTTTGACCAATTTTGGCCATCATTCTGGCGTCCATTTTGGTTTTTAGATTTGTAAACAAAGCAAAAATGCCGCATGTGAGCTTCTAGGGGTCTAACACATACATCCCATTGTTAAAACTATACTCTGATCATACATGTTGGGCTGATATATGCCAAATGTATGGAATTTTAGCATTTTTGGCAGCCATGTTGGCGGCCATCTTGGATTTAGGTATGTTAACAAAGCAAAAGTACTCGATATGAGTTCCTAGTGGTCTAATACATACGTTCCACTATTAAAAATATACTTTCACCATACATTTTGATCCCGATTATGATTGATACAATGTCATTTTAGGAAATTTGACCTTTTGGCGGCCATTTTTGACGCCATGTTGAATAACCCCTTAGCATACTAAAATCATGTTGGTAACATACTGAATATGTTTTAGGACAATGAAGGAAGTAAAAAAAAGTTGTTTGGGGGAGTCCTGGGGGTGCACGGTTACCCCCATATATACCCGGTTATGCAATTTCCCGTAAATTGGATCATGTGACTTCAGGTCACGTGATTCGTAAGTGCCGGGTTTCCCCATTTTTTTTCTGGAATTAACTCAAAGGGTATTAGGTCTTTGTTATAAAAACAAAGTACAAAGAAAAACAAATCACCTCGAGGGGAACTGTAGCAACCCGAAGTCGGTTAGTAATATCTGACTTTTTCAACTTCCTCAAAATGTGATATTTGAACATGGCAACTGGGTATCAATATGGCAACACTGACTTATTTAAATCGGTTGGTTGTTAGACCAGAGATAGGGCAACTCATTCATGAAGTTAGTTTGGGCAAAAAATGTACCACCTTGGTGTAGGGTTCTGCCAAACTTTGACTTTTTTTGTTGCTGAAATCAGTATAATTAGGAGAATTTTCCCCTAAAATGACCTAAAACAAGATAGGCTCGTTACCATGGCAACAGAGGGTTGCTGAATTTTTTAATACTATATTTTTACATAACTACTAAATGTCTTTCACCTCCCAAACTTTAGGCAAAATCTAAAAAATGTGTGTCCAAAAGTTTGTCAATCTAGAAAAAAGTCACTCTTAACATGCTCGGGTATTGCTCTTCCGATGCACGGGACCACCATTTATACGTGACTTCCGAACCACTTTTTTTTTGCTGCCATTAGGAAATCGTCACAATCATTTCGCTTCATTTACCAGGCTACCGACACGGCGCACACAGTATCAGCACTTAGATTGTAATATCCCTAACAGCTCCCCAATCTCGCTTGGGTCGACGAAGCAATTGAGACTAAGTACCTTGCCCAAGGATACAAACAAGTTGGCTGTAGCGGGGCTAGAACTCACAACCTTTGCATTGTGAGACTGGAATGCTATCCACTAGACCACACGGGCTCTCTTGTTTCGCGTCATTTGAGGTATGATATAAACATGATAAAGAGCTTCAATCGATTACTATTACAGGTGCCACACGTGTTTGGCACATTCTATGCAGATTTGTGCACATCAAAACGTGTTTTCGAAATTCTTTATTGGCGTGAAATGATGAAAAAATAATGAAACTGTCATCATAGGCAGAATTGGCACCAAGCAAAACTCCATAGGTCATATACGGGAGATGGCATAGTATGTACAGAGTAACGATACTCATACTTGTCTTGATCGTAAACAGTTCGTAACGGTGGACAGGCCGTCGTATAATATTACGCCGCCTCATTACGGCCGCCCTTTTGTAAGTAACGCAGGCAATAACTGCATACGTTACAGAAAGAATTAAGAAGACCAACATAAGAAAACCGACATTGATCATGTAATATTCTGTACCATACTCATATCTAATGCAGACATTATTCTTAATCAGCACTAGGAAGACAGAGAAAATCAACGTCGCTATGGTGTGACTAGTGATCATCACAGACAATATGGTTTTTGGGAATTGTAGATTAGCGCTTCTACCGCGAAAAAGATACCATGCCCTGATCATTGCTTGCTCCGACATGATTGTAACGGAGTTCCATTTACTATAATGCTGCAAACACACGATAAAATAACATTTGAGATTTGGAAGGTACCCGGTGGCTATGAAATCCTGCAAAAGGCTATACGCGGTAGGGCCGGATACGAGACACGATATCAGAACCACGGTAGCAAGGTTGATCACAAGAACGTTGAAGTTAATGCGTCGCAGTCTTCGATAACGAAGAATTACAATCACTACAGCGGCGTTCAAGACTGTTCCCAGAGCAGAAATAACCAAAAACATCGTTAATGTGAAAGATGCCAAATCTCGCAGATGACTTACGGCAGTTGAGTTAGTCCGATTTTCTGGTTGTGAATATTCCGACATTTCTGAATTTGCTTGAATTGTCGCCGTAAATCACAGATTCAATATGATTTTATATTGAGTCCAAATGTAGAGGTAATCTTCTATAATTATGTCAGTATTTAATCGGCAGGCTTCTTGTTTCAAAAATGTTAAAATTATTGAATTTCATAGCCATATTTGGAATCACCATGAGAAATGCATTGAAATAAGTACAAACATGCCTAGTGTTGGTTCAGTGAACTAGTAGCGGCGTTGAAAGTGTTAAAGCCATGTATTGTTCCGTTGTCTGTCAAATCAATAGCACGCTTTTCGTCATCTTCTTACTACTTCCCAATCATATAAAAGAAACAACTGTCTTTCTACTTTTTTTCTTTTCAATTTTTTTTGTCAAATCAGAGTATGTTGTTTTAGCATAAGAAAGATCGCAGAGATCTTCAAGCTAAGGTTTGACGTACGATTTTCGAGATTACTTCGAACTTCGTCCCGTTTTGTCAAATCAGATAACGTATGTCTACTGCTAGTCGTAAAAGGTCGCTTGATTTTTCAGCTTTTCCCTTCATTACTCACGGAGACAACAAACATAGCTGAGTGCACACCACCAAATAATATTTTGCATTTTGGCCATGCACGGCAGTGTTTGAAATTAAGATTGACCCCATCATAAGTCTAAATTTAACGTCCTAGAAAAGGTAAAACGTGCTGTAAATGTACCAAAATGTTTCATAATTTGGCATATGTAGGTCATTTCCTCCACATTAGGCCCAACATCTCTAGCTTTTTCCTGAATGGTATCATTTTACAAGATTTCACTGTTTCTACCAATTTAGAGCTAAAACCCCTGATCTAGGAATATAGGCAGCCTGTCGTGCCTAAGATAGATATCATTGGCCCGTAGCGGGGGGAAATGCTGGTTACCCCCTACAAAAGTGATTGTTTTTAAGCAGAAGACATCTAGATCTTCAATAAAAACAATTATTTGAATGAACCAGTTTGGTCTAAAGGTGAAAAAAAATTAACTTGACCTCTTTCCCACACAAAGCAATAGGGAACTGATTTGGTGGTGTGGGACCTGTAGGAAATCTCGTCTGATTTTCATCAATTTTGATTTGGTACCGCCCAAGCCTCCCAAGCCTGGTATACTGGCTGTAATAATAATCAAGACAACGTAACGATGTAAATAATTCTAAGAAGTGAGAGATTTCCTACATTTGACAGCTTTGGGACTCCTTTTTGTAAGATTTCTGCGGATTTAGTGGAATTTCAGCTATTTTTTGCCACAGAGCAAGTACACACAACTTGCCGCATCAGGGGAAGGCGTAAGTTTTGATAAATTAAGGTTAGTTTAGAAGTGCACTTATAAAATTCAGAATCAAAACTAAGCTTATTTAATGTTGAGCTGCTAGATTTACATAGTGTTTGGATGGTTGGAGTCCTTTGGATGGTTGGAGTCCTTGACTTCGGGGGGGGGTGGGGTTGCGGTATCATGTACCAAGACTAACCAGACACGTTGAAGATGTTATTCAAATAAGCTCAGATTTGAGACACATGTTTACTATCCATAATAAGTTTAAAACTGGAATGACTTGTGTGCACTATAAATGATTTTGGGTATTCATTTTTTTCATCGGGGGGATAACAGATGAACCATTTAGCCTATAAGTTTCATAGCTTGTCTTTGCTACAATTAACATAGTTTTTTGAGTACAAGATTTGGGCACTCCAAATGAAATAACTCTAAATTTCTGCCTACTATTTTCTAGCAACATGCTGCTATCTTCAGTAGATACCAAACTTGATAAAATAGTACCTACGACACCAAACACCTAAATTCAAGTTAAATATTTGCTTAGACATGAAGAAAAGGACTCCAAAGATGTATTTATATTGCACAAACACTACAAACAACATTTAAAGACAAATTCCACACATGTAGGAAATCAATTGTGATTTGGTACCGCCCAAGCCTCCGAAGCCTGGTATACTGGCTGTAATAATAATCAAGACAACGTAACGATGTAAATAAATCTTAAAAGTGAGAGATTTCCTACAGCTTTGGGCTCCTTTTTGTAAGTTTTCTGCGGATTTAGTGGCATTTCAGCTATTTTTGCCATAAAGCAAGTACACACAACTTGCCGCATCAGGGGAAGGCGTAAGTTTTGATAAATTAAGGCTAGTTTAGAAGTGCACTTATAAAATTCAGAATCAAAACTAATTATGCTAGTTAATAGGAATACATCAGCAGCTTGGTGTGTTGCTCTATACTAGCCTCCACTGCTTTTGCGTGCATAACTGCAATAAATCAGTATAAGTATAGAAACAGTAATGAATAGGGCCCTGCAATAAAGGCTGCTTGGAAAGGTTTCTTGAGTAAACAGACAATGTTATCATTGTAAATACTAAGTAAAATGGCAGTTATAAAACATGCAACTTGTTATTGTTCGTTGGTTTATGAATCGAGAATATATTACGTTACGAGATATAATTAGCCATTGTGATCTATTACGAGTTTATGGATACTTATTTCCAAAACTCAAGGAGAATGATATCGTCTATTATGTAACTTTTTAATAATTCTCTGGTTTAGGCTTAATATTGTCTAATCCAAATAACTTGCCTAACAATAGGATGACATCGTTGATTTCTACCTAAAGCTGAGAATTGGCGCTGGAATTTATTCCAACATTACTGGTCACGTATCTAGTAATGCTGTTTTAGTACACGCATTTTTCTTTGAAGAGAAATAACTTAGCTAAAATCAACCAATGAAAAACTCTGTACACGAAGGTAGACTTTGCATGACCTTTATCTTGTAAGTACATCAGCGCATGATGTGTGTGTGTGCTGTGATTACCACCCTGTTGACGTCGTATAGTGTTGCAAGCTTGTTGGAACCTTTCCACAAATACTTGATGCTATTCGCGCTAGTGGTGATGGAATGAGACGGGTGGCGATGATTGTTAAGAATGTATTGTATTTGTATTCATGTAATCCTACTGCTAGGTTTATCGTTATTCGCGCTAGTGGTGATGGAATGAGACTGGTGGCGATGATTGTTAAGAATGTATTGTATTTGTATTCAATGTAATCCTGCTGCTAGGTTTATCGTTCTTCCCAGAAGGAGTGATTTGTTTATTTGTAAGAATGCTATTGAACACCTATAAATAGAGAAATCCGACAGGCTGCTAATAAAGTGTATAATGGAATAACACATAAACAAAATTACTAACATTTTCCTCAACCAAACCTGGCATTCCTTTTTCACCTCACAAAGCTGATATAAGCATTAAATTGTGAATCTGCTTCGAGTTAATATAATTATTACAGGGAGTAAACCAAGTCTACAATTGAAAATAAATATATATAGTTGATGTCGTTAACCGAATTAATCATTCGGAAAAAAGTGTAGGCCTACTTTAGGTCCCAGATTCTGGACTGTACTAGTATCGGACTGAACACCCAGTACTGTTCGATACTGGTACAAAGTCAGTGTTCTAGTATCGTTCAATACTGGAACATAAATACGTTCCAGTATCGCTTCATACTGGAACACAATTTGATGTTCCAGTATCGACCGATCTTGGAACAGTAAATTCGTACCAGTATCGAGCGATCTGGCAACTTTTATGCTCCAGTATTGAACGATACTGGTATACCAGTATCTGGTACTTAAAGTACACTTTTGGCCAAATACGTTTCACTGAATATATCAAAATAAATACGGCGACGAATTTTCGAAATGGAGGACAGAATTATGTTGAAAAGGGTCACCTGCACTTGTTTAATACTTATTCATATTGGGCCAATATACAGGGTGTCCCAAAAGTCACGATAACGTTAGCATGTTTACATTTAGGCAACAAAAAAATGTTATGTTGTCCTCGACCGCCCGCTCGTAATTTTAGGGCCGCTCCGATTTTTTTTTTTAAATCAGATTTTTTTTTATTTTTTAATCATTTTCTTTTCTTTTTTTCTTTTTTTTTCTTCATTTTTTCCCCCAGATTTTGTTCAGATTTTGTTTTCAGATTTTGTTTTAAACAGTTTAAATGGCATTGAATACTAAATTAAGTGTTTATAACATATATGTGCGACTCTTAGAGTGATTTTAACTTCTTGTTGGCTGAACTTTGAGCTTCTGCTGGTAAAAGAAAATAAATAAATAAATTTTAAAAAATCAGGCCGCCCGCCCCTCCTCTCTGAAAGCTGTGGAGGACAACATAACAATTTTTATTTTTGGCCTTATGTTGGTACCGAACTCGATCCCATCGTCGACCCCTTAACCAGTTACCTTATTACCTAACTTTACAAATGTTGCTGCAAAACACTGATTGTGTTTTCGCGTAGACCCAAACGATTTGTATCTGATTATAGTGAAGTTTATGGGTTTTTTTCTCAAACGATTAATACTGATATGGCGAATAATATACCAAAATGACAGTGACAGTTATGAATGTAAATTGCACTTGCCGATAGTGTGTCCAGCATAGAATGCATCGCAGTTGTTCTATTGTCTATTAGCATAACTTGCACGCGGCGTCGTATTGAAATAACCCATGTAAGCTTTTCGTGTGGAACATTTGTAATCTCGGGTAATCAGGTTAAGTGGTCATCGAAGTGGTCAAGTTTGGTATATCGCACTACCTAAACATGCTAAAATTATTGCCATGCAATGCAATCAGATAGAGATGTTTAAATGGTGGCGCGAATTTTGGGACATCCTGTACTTGTCATGGGGTGTAGTGTTTTTTCCATCGAGACTTGAAGTTAAAAAAAGAAATCCACTCACGAAAAAAGTGCCCAATTGTTGTAAAATGAATACGGTTTTTTACCCAGGATCATCATTATCACTACATAGAAACACATGCTCTAGCTTTGTTCTAGTGTGAGGTATTGAGTTTCAGCATGTAAAGTATTCGTTTATAGACATTTAATGTATGCAGCGACATCATAAACAGCAACAACAACGACGACGACGATGACGACAACGACAACAAAACAACAACAACAACAACAACAACAACAACATCATTATCACCAACAACAACAACAACAACTTCAACAACAACAACAACAACAACAACACCATCATTATCATCACCAACATCAACAACGACGACGACAACAACAACGTAAAAACAACAACAACGACGACATAAACGACATCTTCTTTTTAAAGAGCACATTTTATTTTACTTTACTTTACAAGTGAAAAGCACGTAAAAATCACCTATGAAGGGGAATACTCTTAAGAAACAACACTTTTATATGCGTAACGGTGCTCGTTCCAAAACTATTTTCCGAAATAAAAATAGTCCCAGGTAAAAAGCCACAATAGCGAGGGACACATACTTTTCGGATTCAATTGAGAGAAACCGATGTCAGAATTACGTCAGTCCTCCATGTTTTGGCTACGTGGCTACGGTTGTAGCATCATACCGGTGTAGCACCGGGTAAAGTATAACCTCATAATCTCCAATGGAGAACTAGCATAAATTCATGGCACCGTCAAGTGTATTCACATTTGTAGAGCATAGTGGAAAGTATCATGTCGTGTAATTGGCCCGAAAACCCCAGCATTAAGGTTAGTTGGGATAGAATCGTCCAGCGGTTGCCTTAAAGGGAAATATATATGTACATTGTTAAAAAATAGCTTACCAGGTAATAGATATGCGCATAACTCCAATACTTAAGGTCCTGCGCAAACCAATAGTAATCACAACATTGAAAAGAAATTTCAACTTTCAATTTTATATATTGCACGTGAAGATTGACTGAATTGACCATATTATTGTGTAGTTGCATTTAATCGATTGACTTTCACAGAGGCTTTGAACTCTTTAAAGGTTTCCGAGTTAAAAAGGGACATTCGATAGTTTGCAGCCGTACCAGATCAGATAAGATGAACGACGGACAATTGGCTAATCTCAGGGGATCTAAGGTGAATCAGCTCATCAAGGGGGTAAGCCAGGCTTTCACGAAGCAAGGAATCTTACGACTTTAATGGTGTGCTGCACTGTCGGACTCTCAGTTATGGGGATCGTCAAATTCCTCACACCAAAGAACTTCAATCGATTACAATTACAGGTGCCACACGTGTTTGGCACATTCTATGCATATCTGTGCACATCATAACGTGTTTTCGAAATTCGTTATTGGCGTAAAACAATACCAACGGGTTTCCAACGTAACTTAACATTGTCAGTACATATGTAAACGCGTAAATAATGAAACTGTCATCATAGGCAGAATTGGCACCAAGCAAAACTCCATAGGTCATATACGGGAGATGGCATAGTATGTACAGAGTAACGATAGACGTACTTGTCTTGATCGTAAACAGTTCGTAACGATGGGCAGACCGTCGTATAATATTACGCCGCCTCATTACGGCCGCACGTTTGTAAGTGACGCATACAATACCTGCATACGTTACAGAAAGAATTAAGAAGACCAACATAAGAAAACCGACATTGATCATGTAATATTCTGTACCATACTCATCTCTAATGCAGACATTATTCTTAATCAGCACAAGGAAGACAGAGAAGATCAACGTCGCTATGGTGTGACTAGTGATCATCACAATCAATATGTTTTTTGGGAATTGTAGATTAGTGCTTCTACCGTGAAACAGATACCATGCCCTGATCATTGCTTGCTCCGACATGATTGTAACGGAGTTCCATTTACTGTAATGCTGCAGACACACGATAAAATAACATTTGAGGTTTGGAAGGTACCCGGTGGCTATGAAATCCTGTAAAAGGCTATACGCGGTAGGGCCGGATACGAGACACGATATCATATCCACCGTAGCAAGGTTGATCACAAGAACGTTGAAGTTAACGCGTCGCAGTCTTCGATAACGAAGAATTACAATCACTACAGCGGCGTTCAAGACTGTTCCCAGAGCAGAAATAACCAAAAACATCGTTAATGTGAAAGATGCCAAATCTCGCATATGCGCTGGATGACTTACTGCAGTTGAGTTAGTCCGATTTTCTGGTTGTGAATGTTCCGACATTTCTGAATTTGCTTGATTTGTCGCCGTAAATCACATATTCAATATGTTTTATATCGAGTCTAAATGTAGAGGTAATCTTCTATGTGTCAGTATTTTATCGGCAGGCTTCTTAATGCCAATAAATTGTTCCGTTGTCTGCCAAATCAATAGCACGCTTTTCGCCATCTTCTTACTGCTTCCCAATCATCATGATTATATAAAAGAAACAACTGTCTTTCTACTTTTTTCTTTTCATCTTTTTTTAGTCAAATAAGATTATATTGTTTAAGCAAGAAAGATCTCAGAGATCTTCAAGCTAAGGCTTGACGTAAAACGATTTTCGAGATTACTTCGTTGTGTTATGTCAAATCAGATTACATTCTAACCGCATGTCTTAACACACGATTTGCCGTAAAAGTCGCTTGATTTTCCATTTTTTTCCTCCGTCATGCCTACTCCCAGAGATAACAATAGTTGCTCATCTTTCAAAAAGAAAAAGCAACACAGACGTCAGGTTGTGAATCGTCACCCATACATGCACGCTGGTCTAATTATGAAAGTAATTCTCCGAACAATATTATCTCTGCTATTGTCTTGACCAACAATGAGGATCCGCCTCTTGTAAGAGACAGGTGCATGTGAATGGACCTAATCATTGTTTACAATATTTACCATGAATCGAGAATAAATGAATCCGTTGAAATAAAGAAATCGTGTCCTGACGGGTATTTTGAAAGGAATTGCTACTTATTCATCTATTTTATGATCACAACCTCTATTATCAGACTCCCTCAATGGAGGGTTCCTATTCACCAATCATTCGACAAAAACATTGTTTCCATTCCGTTGTCGTCCATCGAACTATATGTACTAGATAGTGTAATCTAGTGAACAACCGAGAGTGCATCCTGCTTGTCGTCCATCGAACTACGTGTACAAGAAAGTGAACAGCCGAGAGTGCATATCCTTATAATATAATTGAATGGTGTCATTTATAGTATCATTTCATCCCATTTTCTTTTATGTTCAAACTCAAATGATACGTATCTATTTACCCTTTTCTGGTTTAAGCTACGCCCACTGGTATGTTTTAAATGGGTGATACGCCTGTCTGTGTAGGAATTAAGATTTTGAGAGGGTAGAAGCTAGACTAGTAAAAATCAGTTAAGTTAACTAGAGTAAAATGTGAACAGCTGTAGTTCAGTTTTGGATATTTTAAGATAACGTACTTCGAGGACAGTTTAAAAAAGAAAAGACGGACTGGAATAACTGGATAGACACACTTTTGAAATAAGACCGAATATACATGATTAATAAATAATTGAGTGGGTACACTGCAAAAACTAGGGTGTTACTTTAACACCGGTTGGAGTTAATACGGGCCCAATCTATACACTGGTGTTAAGATTCTTGGTGTTATTTCAACACCAGTTAGTGTTATTTTCAACACTACTATTATTGTTATAACACTGGTAAGTGTTGAAATAACACTGGTAGGTGTTGAAATAACACTGATTGGATTGGACCCATATTAACTCCAAATTGTGTTATTTTTAACACCCTTGTTTTTGCAGTATAAATATTTGACACGGTGAGGAGTGTTACCGGTGAGAGTGTTGGAGCAGTGATTAAAATATTAGAATAAAATTCCTCGATGGTAAACGTATTAAAGCATTGAGCAAATTGATCTTACTGCTAGACCAAAACGATTTTATGGGTTGGCGATTTGACGCATTTCCCTGGCTAAAATATTTTAACTTTCACAGTGGCTGGCAAAAATATTCATTTCGGTGGGTAATTTGCCACGAGATTCATCATAAATCATCATAAAACAATCATATATGAATTAAAAACCCAACAAAATTGATTTTGACGAGAGAAAAAAAATCAAATTACATTGTGCAGAGCGGAAGGATCGAACCCGGACCTCCCGTTCTTCAAGCGAACGCTTTACCATCTGCGCTATTAAGGGAAACTAGTTATATCCGTGAGATTCAAACACTTTATTGTCAAGTGCCCAATTTTGATCACCACATTTGAGCTTCAAATCGGGCTTCAAATGATGCGGCAAAAATCGTCTTAAACACTATTACTATTTTAAACACGAAGGATATCAAACAACTCATTATAATGTGCCACTGTATAGATGGATTTTTATGACGTTGTAAAATAAGGGATTTGCGGACGTTTTCATTTTAAAATTGGCTACCATTTCTTCCAGTTCGTGCCAGTTTTTACGCCGATGCAGTAGCATGAAATCTCACATTTCGGGATGTTGGTGACTGAATATATTGATTCGATAAAACAGTATGAAGTAAAATAGACGTATGCTTCATTGTAGGTTAGTGGGTAAACGATCAACGGTCTCCTTTTGTATATATTTCGTCCTAAATAAGTGTTAGTTATTTATAAATAGGTAATCGAATAAATTTGAATTTTTCGTGTTTACGTTAGGACGTCCTCGTACCTAATAATTTGGGGTCAAATCGAAGAGGCGTTCCGACTAAATAGGATGACATCGTTGATTTCTACCTAAAGCTGAGAATTGGCGCTGGAATTGATTCCAACATTACTGGTCACTTATCTAGCAATGCTGTTTTAGTACACGCACTTTTCTTGAAAGAGAAATGACTTAGCTAAAATCAACCAATGAAAAACTCTGTACACGAAGGTATACTTTGCAATACTTTGCATGACCTTCATCTTGTAAGTACATCAGCGCATGATGTGTGTGTGTGTGCTGTGATTACCACCCTGTTGACGTCGTATAGTGTTGCAAGCTTGTTGGAACCTCTCCACAAATACTTGATGCTATTCGCGCTAGTGGTGATGGAATGAGACGGGTGGCGATGATTGTTAAGAATGTATTGTATTTGTATTCATGTAATCCTGCTGCTAGGTTTATCGTTCTTCCCAGAATGAGTGATTTGTAAGAATGCTATTAAACACCTATGAATAGAGAAATCCGACAGGCTGCTGATAAAGTGTATAATGGAATAACGGATAAACAAAATCACTAACATTTTCCCCAACCAAACCTCGCCTTCCCTTTTCACCTCACAAAGCTGATATAAGCATTAAATTGTGAATCTGCCTTGAGTTAATATAATTAAATTATTACACAGTAAACTAAGTCTACAATTGAAAATTAAAAAAATAGTTGATGTCGTTATCCGAATTAATCATTCGGAAAAAGTGTAGGCCTACTTTAGGTCCCAGATTCTGGACTGTACTAGTATCGGACTGAACACCCAGTACTGTTCGATACTGGTACAAAGTCAGTGTTCTAGTATCGGACGATACTGGCACACAATTATGTACCAGTATCGAACATAAATACGTTCCAGTATCGCTTCATTCTGGAACAATTTGGTGTTCCAGTATTGACCGATCCTGGGACAGTAAATTCGTACCAGTATCGAGCGATCTGGCAACTTTTACGTTCCAGTATTGCACAATACTGGTATACCAGTATCTGGTACTTAAAGTACACTTTTTGCCAAATACGTTACACTGAATGTATCAAAATAAATATGGCGACGAATTTTCAAAATGGAGTACAGAATTATGTTTGAAAAGGGTCGCCTGCACTTGTTTAATACTTATTCATATTGGGCCAATATACAGGGTGTCCCAAAAGTCATGATAACGTTAGCATGTTTACATTTATGTTGGTACCAAACTTGATCCCATCGTCGACCCCTTAACCAACTGAACCTAAGGGATCACGTCAAAACTCGACCGCCAGGCAACCGCCGGTTACGGCCGGTTCCGCTCGGTTCTCACAAAACGTGTCGTCTGTTATAATATACACACATAATGAGGTCAAATAGTTTCACTCTGGTGGACACGGCCGGTTGATAGTGCCTCGTCACACGCGTGAGCAATAAAATCTTGAAGTAATGGGCTCAGTTGACAACCAGTACAATACAGCTATTGATTTTCGCTGGGGTTGGCTTTTTCAATCTGTTTATAGCTCAATTAACTTTTTTAAATCAATTCCGAAAGTCTATGAATGTTTGTTTTTTATAGAACGATTATAGAGAGAGAGCTATTATGACCGCAAAGTAACAGATTGATAGTGTAAATTGGTCCGGTTACAGCATTAAGTCAACCGGCGGATGTTCAGTGTTGCATGCGCGAATATTCATATACCAGTTAAACATTTGACCTGAAAAAACCGGGCGGAACCGCCCGTAACCGGCGGTCAACGGGCGGTCGAGTTTTGACGTCTTCCCTAACTGAAATGGCGAATATTATACCAAAATGACAGTGACAGTTATGAATGTAAATTGCACTTGCCGATAGTGTGTCCAGCATAGAATGCATCGCAGTTGTTCTATTTGTCTATTAGCATAACTTGCACGCGGCGTCGTATTGAAATAACCCATGTAAGCTTTTCGTGTGTAACATTTGTAATCTCGGGTAATCAGGTTAAGTGGTCATCGAAGTGGTCAAGTTTGGTATATCGCACTACCTAAACATGCTAAAATTATCACCATGCAATGCATTTAGATAGAGATGTGAAGCATTTAAATGGTGGCGCGATTTTTAGGACACCTTGTACTTGTCGTGTGGTGTAGTTTTTGTTTTCCATCGAGACTTGAAGTTAAGCAATATTTTCCACTCATGAAGAAAAGTTCCCAATTTTGATAAAATGAATACGGTTTTTTTACCCAGGATCATCATTATCACTACATAGAGACACGTGCTCTAGCTTTTTTCTAGTGTGAGGTATTGAGTTTCAGCATGCAAAGTATTCGTTTATAGACATTTAATGTACAGTCATAAAAAAAAGTAACTATACAGGTAATACATGTACTTTTAACACTAAAAATATATATCCTACCTAGAAATATTAAATTATAAAGTTGTTGAGAAATTTATCTTCTTCAATATGAGATATTGCACGCTAGGATCGGTTGAATATTTAAGAAGCGACAATCCAAAATGTAAGGTAAAGTCAAAATTTCAAATTCACATTTTACATTTCAACACGGGGGAGAGAATGACAGGTAGCGTGTGTGTGGCGTATTGATCCATCGGAACAATGCGGCCGACTGTCCAACCTGCGCATGTATCCCCCAATTGCACTACCGGTAATCAATAAGATACCCGTAGATTTGGTCCGCGTGTAGAAAATAAAAATGTGAAAATGAAAATCGGACTTCTCCTTACATTTTTGAGTGCCACTTCCTCAATAATCACCCGATCCCAGCGTGCAATGTCTCATATTAAAGAAGACAAATTTCTCAACAACTTTATTATTTAATATTTTTAGGTAGGATATATATTTTAAGAGTTAGAAGCCCATTTATTACCTGTATAGTTACTTTTTTTGATGACTGTATGCGGCGACATCATAAACAGCAACAACGACGACGACAACGACGGCGATGACGACAACGACAACGACAACAACAACAACAACAACAACAACAACAACAACAACAACAACAACAACAACAACAACAACACCATCATTATCATCACCAACATCAACAACGACGACAACAACGACGACGACAACATCAACAACGACGACGACAACAACAACGTAAAAACAACAACAACAACAACAACAACATCATCATCACCATCACCATCACCAACATCAACAACGACGACGACAACGACGACGACAACGACGACGACAACGACGACAACAACAACATAAAAACAACAACAACGACGACATAAACGACATCTTCTTTTTAAAGAGCACATTTTATTTTACTTTACTTTACAAGTGAAAAGCACGTAAAAATCACATATGAAGGGGAATACTCTTAAGAAACAACACTTTTATATGCGTAACGGTGCTCGTTCCAAAACTATTTTCCGAAATAAAAATAGTCCTAGGTAAAAAGCCACAATAGCGAGGGACACATACTTTTCGGATTCAATTGAGAGATACCGATGTCAGAATTACGTCAGTCCTACATGTTTTCGCTACGTGGCTACGGTTATAGCATCATACCGGTGTAGCACCGGGTAAAGTATAACCTCGTATAATAAATCTCCAATGGAGAACTAGCATAAATTCATGGCACCCTCAAGTGTATTCACATTTGTAGAGCATAGTGGAAAGTATCATGTCGTGTCATTGGCCCGAAAACCCCAGCATTAAGGTTAGTTGGGATAGAATTGTCCAGCGGTTGCCTTAAAGGGAAATATTTATGTACATTGTTAAAAAATAACTTACCAGGTAATAGATATGCGCATAACTCCAATACTTAAGGTCCTGCGCCAATAGTAATCACAACATTGAAAAGAAATTTCAACTTTCAATTTTATATATTGCACGTGAAGATTGGCTGAACTGACCATATTGTGTAGCTGCATTTAATCGATTGACTTTCACAGAGGCTTTAAACTCTTTAAAGGTTTCTGAGTTAAAAAGGGATATTCGATAGTTTGCAGCCGTACCAGATCAGATAAGATGAACGACGGGCAACTGGCTAATCTCAGGGGATCTAAGGTGAATCAGCTCATCAAGGGGGTAAGCGAGGCTTTCACGAAGCAAGGAATCTTACAACTTTAATGGTGTGCTGCACTGTAGGACTCTCAGTTATGGGGATCGTCAAATTCCTCACACCAAAGAACTTCAATCGATTACAATTACAGGTGCCACACGTGTTTGGCACATTCTATGCATATTTGTGCACATCATAACGTGTTTTCGAAATTCGTTATTGGCGTAAAACAATACCAACGGGTTTCCAACGTAACTTAACATTGTCAGTGCATATGTAAACGCGTAAATAATGAAACTGTCATCATAGGCAGAATTGGCACCAAGCAAAACACCATAGGTCATATACGGGAGATGGCATAGTATGTACAGAGTAACGATAGACATACTTGTCTTGATCGTAAACAGTTCGTAACGATGGGCAGGCCGTCGTATACGCCGCCTCATAACGGCCGTACCTTTGTAAGTGACGCATGTAATACCTGCATACGTTACAGAAAGAATTAAGAAGACCAACATAAGACAACCGACATTGATCATGTAATATTCTGTACCATACTCATCTATGTTGCAGACATTATACTTGATCAGCACACGGAAGACAGAGAAGATCAACGTCGCTATGGTGTGACTAGTGATCATCACAATCAATATGGTTTTTGGGAATTGTAGATTAGTGCTTCTACCGTGAAACAGATACCATGCCCTGATCATTGCTTGCTCCGACATGATTGTAACGGAGTTCCATTTACTATAATGCTGCAGACACACGATAAAATAACATTTGAGATTTGGAAGGTACCCGGTAGCTATGAAATCCTGTAAAAGGCTATACGCGGTAGGGCCGGATACGAGACACGATATCATATCCACGGTAGCAAGGTTGATCACAAGAACGTTGAAGTTAATGCGTCGCAGTCTTCGATAACGAAGAATTACAATCACTACAGCGGCGTTCAAGACTGTTCCCAGAGCAGAAATAACCAAAAACATCGTTAATGTGAAAGATGCCAAATCTCGCAGATGCGCTGGATGACTTACTGCAGTTGAGTTAGTCTGATTTTCTGGTTGTGAATGGTCCGACATTTCTGAATTTGCTTGAATTGTCGCCGTAAATCACAGATTCGATATGATTTTATATTGAGTCCAAATGTAGAGGTAAATCTTCTATATTTCAGTATTTTATCGGCATGCTTCTTAATGCCAAGTAATTGTTCCGTTGTCTGCCAAGTCAATAGCACTTTCTATTTTTTGTTCTTTTCGTTTCTTTTTTTGTCAAATCAGATTATGTTGTTTTAGCATAAGAAAGATCGCAGAGATCTTCAAGCTCAGGTTTGACGTACGATTTTCAAATCAGATGGCACATACTAACGTATGTCTTAACCCTAACCCCCTGAGTGCTAAAAATGCTAATCCAAAGTCCCTCTCCAAACGCATGCGCCGTCGGTTTTCGATGACGTAGTCAACCGAGCCTATATAATGAGTGCAGTATACTGCACGAATGTGTAGCTGAGGGCCGTGGCTTAGTGGTTGGAAGGTGGGGCTTGAGAACGGAGGGTCCCCGGATCGAATCCCGGCAGGTTCCCGGAGATTTAGTTAGTGTTTTTTCCTCAAAAATTGTGATCCCGGTCAAAAATCCTAAACCGGGGTTAGGGTTAACACACGGTTTGTCGTACAAAGTTGCTTGATTTTCCTTTTTTTTTTCTCAATTACTTCCAAAATAAATATCCTTGGGCGTAATAGATCAGATTGAATATGACCGTGATGAAGTCCTTGAATAGGCGTTGCAAAACAATAGACAAACACACAGGACTCCGGACTTAACTGCAGATGAATTTTATTATTTCGCCCTGTTGTAATAGATCGGTGCATATGAATGGGCCTAATCATTGTTTACAAATTAAACCATGAATCGAGAATATAGTTGCAAATTACATGGCAATTATTTATCTTACGTTACGAAATCTAATTAGCCAATGTGATGGACCAAGGTTTCCGTTGATTGGAAGCATTTGCTGTCTAGTCATTACAATTGGTTTTTTTCTTTTTCTTTTTGAGTTCTTCATTAGGGATTATTGTCAACTTAATGTAGAGAGCGGTTGAATCTTCTTCAAGCTCATAATTGGGTATTATTGTAAAGGGGGTGTTTGAATCTTCTTTGTGAACATTAATTTGAGATTATTGGCAATGGGTTTTATATATTGCTTAAAAATAGGTGGGGGCACTTTAGTTCTTGGCATGTGTCAGTTCAAATCAATCATATTCGAAGCCACCGTCATATGACTCAGAGAATGTATACATCGGCCTGGCAGGAGGCACGTTCATGAGCAGATACAACAATCACACAAAATCGTTCAGAAAGGACAAATACCCATAAGAAACAGAACTCTCCAAATAAGTATACATCTGGTCACTCAAAAACCGCAAACAGAACTTTGAAATAAAGTGGGCCATTGCGAGAAAGTCAAGTACCAATATGCGAGAATCGGGATTATTTACTCCTGTGCATGGATGAAAAGGTGGAAATACTGTTAAGAAAAGACAAATCAATCAATCACAAATCCGAACTAATATCATCGACACAACAAGCCACCAAACCGTGCCAAAAAGAAATAACTCGAGTATTATTATAATGTTGTGCAGTTGGATGATGATCGCCGTTTGTATACGTGCGTGAAACCTCGGGTTCCAAAACCATGAACGGTTAACGTATTTTGATATTTATATAATGCTCTACACTTGGTGTATTGAGCACTCTTACTGCTGTTCATATACCTTTTGACTTTATTTTAATTTAATCTGAAATTTATATACCAGATCACCTTTGTTTATCTAACATGTCTAATGCACCGGCAAACTATGTAATCTGACAGGTGCCCATTATGGGGGAATCACATGTATCCGTGTGAGCTGGGCGGCCCCTTACCGTGTGAAAAATGGGTGCGGACGGCGGCACACACGGTGGGCCGTTTCCCGTCCGTTGAACACTTTGAGGGGACTTTGCCGGCCACCGGAGTTTTGAACATGCTCAAAACTCCTGGCGGGTGAGTAAAAGCGGCGGCAAACGATGAGAGCCCGGTATAAGGACGTCGCACCCGTTTCGCGCCCGTTTCGCGCCCGTTTCGCACCCGTTTCGCGCCCGTTTCGCGCCCATTCGCAGGGCGGTGATGGACGGTGGTGAACGTCGACCATCTTAGCGACGGGCTGCGAATGGCCGTATGCAGCCTGGTAACCGTTCGCGAAACGGACTCTCAGCAGGAATGTTGCAACTCTCTAAATGTAAAAGAGCTAAAACTCACTCTTTCGAGAGCTCTAGGCGGGACAGCTCTTTTTTGGAGTGATGTTCACTCTTAAAAGAGCGATTTTCACTCTAAAAGAGTGGAAATCACTCTTTAAAAAGAGTGAAAAATCACTCTGAAAACAGTGAACGTCACTTCTTAGAAGAGCCGACCTTCCTAGAGCTCTCACAATAGTGAGGTTTAGCTCTTTTACATTTAGAGAGTATTATAGATGTTGGTCGTACGAATTCCGGAATGCAAATGAAGCGGCGAGCTTGAGTGCTCAGCTTAAAAGGGCGGTTTGATGATGTAATCAAAACGTTTCGGCCGGTACCCAGGCGTTCCGACCGGTTAGGAGCCGATGGAGGTGGTATGCACATGGTGAGAACGGTAAGCTAGACCTGTATGAGGCCGGTGAGCCCGGTCAGAACCCGGTACAGACCTGGTGTAGAGCGGTATGGACCGAGGACCGGTGAGGAGGTGTTATGCACCCGGTGAGAACGGTAAGCTAGCTACGTATGAGGACGGTGAGCCCGGTACCAGGCCGGTGAGGACCCCGCATAGACCCGGTATATAACGGTATGGACCCGGTGACCACCAACAAAACTCAATGCACCCGTTGACATTTTTTACTGATTGTTTGGACTCTTTGATTTTCTATTAGACGGTATTAGGTGGCCGCCTACCATTACCGCCCTGCGAACGGGCGCGAAACGGGTGTGTCGTCTTTATACCGTCCTCAAACCGGGCTCTCACCGTTTGCCGCCGCTTTTACTCACCCGGCAGGAGTTTTGAGCATGTTCAAACTTCCTGCCGGGCGCGGATGGCCGGCGATGTCCCCGTCAACGTGTTCAACGGACGTGAAATGGCCCACCGTGTGACATCACCGTGTGCCGCCGTCTGCACCAATTTGTCACACGGTAATGGGCCGGCCAGCTCACACGGATACATGTGAGTACAAATGTATTTTACAGAGATTCCCGGAATGTGAGCGAAGCGGCGAGCTTGAGCGCTCAGCTTATACAGGGCAGTTTGATGACGTTATCAAGGCGGTTCGGTCGGTACCCAAGCGTTTCGGCCGGTGAGGACATGGTGAGGAGGTGGTATGAGCCCGGTTCCAGGCCGATAAGGACCCAGTATAGAACAGTATGAACCCGGTGGCAAAACAAAAATCAATGCGGCCGTTGACATTTTTTGCTGATTCTTCACCGTGTTGGACTCTGTTGTTTTTCTATAAGACGGTAAGGGGCCGCCCAGCTCACACGGATACATGTGATTCCCCCATTAGTTTGACGACCATGTCACTTGTGATGTCAACCGAGTAACATCACGGTTAAAAGTATAAGTGACATTAACTCCATACAAGCAAGAAAGACAATTGCGTTCAAACAGCAAAATACTTTTCACTGCACCGCGATTTGCAAAATCCTGTGGATCACGTTCTTTTCTATGTGCTGATTTATCGAGTTCTGTGAAAATTCGTAAAATGTTACTTCAGACCTCGCAATTTCCCTCGCAGCTACGCCCCTGAGGAAATTCCCCGGGGAAATTGCTCTGTACCAAAGTGAAACGTTGTGAGTTTTCACAGTACCCTCTGAATAACTGATACACGGTCATTAACTCAGGGGTGTGCCACTCAGCTTGCCGATCAGAAGCCACTTTTAAATTAAAATTTGGTAAGCATAGCCTTGGTGGCGCTATACCGATAAGGCGTGATTGTAGCAGACGACGCGACGCTCGTCACGCGTCTCTCGAACGACCCAATGGCAACGGGCCGAGTGAATCATTTTGAAATATTTTTTGAACAGTCATCGCCCAGTTAACGATGAAAATAATTTTTAAAATGGCATTTACAATGGATTTGGTTAGCCATTCCAACGGTTTTGGATTGGGGAAAAAATCATTTCTAATTATGACGAATTTTTCAAAATGATAAGATTAACATTCGCAATTACGTGTTATTCCAATACGAATTCAAAATTTAGGTTTCACGTGGCCACCGTCGTCTGTGTAAGTCTACCGTGAGAACAGCGCCACCAAGGCTATGCTGACCAAAAATGACGTCAAACGCCAGTCACGGACGCATTCCGGACGATTACCCTAATTTATGTAAATATGCAAATCGGACCGTTTTTGCTACGTCAGTATAGGACTTTCATATCCCAAAATTTACCTGATTTACCTCTAATGAACATCTTAATCCGAACATGTCAACAGTTCGGTATATAACTATATAACACATTGTACAACTGGATGACACATTATTTACTTTCGTATATAAATATGTACAGTTTTCGCTTATAGACATTTAAATACATACATCTATTATATCTATATATCTATACATCTATTTATACAATAACATTTGGGCACACGAATATCTATGCACTAGACTATCCTTACCTGTCTTATCCCCAACAATAACAACAACAACAACAACAACAACAACAACAACAACAACAACAAAAACAACAACAACAACAACAGCTACTTTTAAAGGGGCATTGAGAGATATATCGATATAATAAATGAGCAAATAACGTAAAGATAATCATCAACATAGCCCAAATCCAAAATAACATACAATTCCGACATCGCCTTCATGCCAAATAAGCAAATAACGGCACTTCCTGGTTGAGATTTGCCGCGAAAGTCCGCGAGTAAAACGATAGCATAACTTCCGAATTCAGCACCTAGTTTCGATACTGTAAGAAAATCATGAAATTGTATATAATAAACGGCGAATGTTGGTAAACTGTTTCAGATGGTGGTTAGTATGCCTAAGTTTTACTTTTATGCAAAAAAACCCTGATTTCCAGGATAATTGAGGGCGCATCTCTTAATGCCCCTTTAAAGAGCACACTTTACTCTACTTTACTCTATTTTACTTTACAAGTGAAAAGCACGTACAAATTCACCTAGAAAGGTAAATACTCCCAGGAAACAACACTATGCGTAACATGGTTTTTAATCCCCCCCCCCCCCTGTTTCTACTCGCGAAAAGTTACCGCTAAGAGCGTGTTTCTGCTTGGGAAGAAACCGCTAATAATAAACACTAATTTTGCCCAGTAGAAACAGGCAGAACCCGGCAATAATTGATAATCGGTATTTTTGGTAATCCCAAAAACCTTCACAAACCAGGTTTGGAACCGGCAATAATGGGCAATAAACCCAATAGAAACAGAAAGGCGATTCATCTTAGCGGTTTGCGCCGTGAACCGTGTCACGCTGGGTTATACACATTGTGAAGCAATCTTTTTCAGGTGCGGTGGCATTGTTTGGTATTACAAAAGGTCAAATGTCGTGGCCCATCGACTAGGATCGATAAACTTAGCGGTAACTTAGGGTCGCTAGTCATAAGGGTCACATGTCATAAGGGTTGCTAGTTATAAACCCTAACACCCTAACCCTAATCCTACCCTAACCCTTACCATACCCTACCCTAACCCCACCCCACCCCTAACCCTAACCCTTAACCTAACCCTAAACCTACCCTAACTCTACCCTAAACCTAACCCTAACCCTAAGATACTTTTATGACTAGCGCACTCGTGGTATAGGAAAATACACGTTATGACAAGCGACCCTTATGACTAGCGGGTAAACCACTTTATTACCTGGTAACTTACTTTTTGAGCGCTGAGGGGATGTCAAATATTTATGTTATAACTTGTTATGAGTTAATCGGAAATAGCGCCAGGGGCGCACAAAGTGATTTCTTCTTCAGAAGTACAAAGTTCCTGGGATCTAAAAATCCACTTTTGATCGTGTGCGCCAGTGTAGGATTTCCTAACGTGTTAATGTCATTTTCTCGGAACAGTACTCCATGCAGGCCTGCTGCATATTGTTAAGAACAGGCAGTCTGCAGGGGTTTTGCATTTCATAATAACTCATGATGTGAATGACCTCTTATTCTTGGATCCGGTTATAACAATTATTATACATCACGCTATATTTGTCTCGTGAGACCTTATCCCTATCAAAAATCACTATCATAATTGAAGACAAGAAGTGTTATTACGGGTGGAAGACCCATGTTTATTAATTGATTTGCCCCAAGACCAAAGAAGCTTTCATGTGCAGACCTGCATGCTTCACTTTTAACACTACTGGTTCCCATTGACATTACATTGCAATGAAAGCCATATAATGTTGTTAAACAAGGGTCTTTATGAATATCGTACTGCAAGTAGTACAATAGATGTGAATTCAATTCAGACATCTCTTGTTTTCTTACAGACCCTTTATATAATAGCACGTATGCGCATTTTAGTTGGGATTCAACTTCTTTTTGAATCCGTTAGCTACTTGAACACATCTCCTGTATGTAATCTGGAGTCTGTTGAACGCAAATTTGAGAAAACAAAAGGAAAACTGTTCCCATATTTTTTTCCGGACTAGGTTATTCCATACTGGGTTCTTCCAGATGAAAAACTTTTAAAAATACAGGATTTGCATTGTATTTATTTTTTACGGACATTAACAAATTTACAATGTAGGCACAGGATGGAGATTGACAATTTTCAGAATGTCTTAAGGTTTCCACGTCCATACATCGTCAGATTTAAGGGGTCCCTTCATTTTCGATTGGAACCCGTTTGTGAAGTTCAATATTATTAGTTATTAGGTGAGGTTGGGTCGGATACGGATTATATCTAGCTGAGGATTCTGTATCGGGACTCGGGCGATACAGACTCCTCTGTTTAAACCTACGGCGCTTAGGATTTACTGCAGGGTCCGGCTTTGACGTGACGCTGACACAAACGCCATTGTTGATCAACAATCTGACGAACGTCACGTAGCAACCCTACTAACGCATGCGCGCGCATTCCTTACTGACCGTATACGGGGTCGGATACGGAATATATCTAGTCACTAAATTCAGGCGCTTATCCAATAGGAACACGAGAATCGTCTTGATGGTAGGATAAGTAAACTTACGCATCAAACGAGAAAATGAGGGATCCTATGACGCGATGACGCGCAAGAACGCGACCCCTGCGCAGGACTCCCAATACAAATCTTATTTGTGAGTTCTAGCCCCGCTACAGCCAACATGTTTGTATCCTTGGGCAAGGTTCTTAGTCCCAATTGCCTCGTGGTTCGGAAGTCACGTAAAAATGGTGGTCCCATGCATCGGAAGAGCTATCCCCGAGCACGTTAAACAAGTCACAGACTCCTTCGTAAAGAGTAGGAGATCATCCCGGGTCTGTATCTGTACACACACACATAATATGTATTCTATACATACCTCCACTAGGCGTGGTTCACCAATGGAGTATCAAATAGCCAAAGAAAGAATGATGGAAGCAACTAAACTGCTTCCATTGTTCCGTCCAAGAACGACCGATAATGATGATGATGATGATGATGATGATGATGATGATGATGATGATGATGATGAACACGCAAACACGTTTATATAATTCTATTATAAGTTGTTTATCAGTTAATTTCCATAATTTTACCGCACCGTGTCAGTTATTCTGAAAAGGGTTATGACCGGAAACATTCATCAATACGACATTGTTACAATCATGATATCCCTTTTATGAAACATTTCACTTGAGGCGATTCAACTACATTTTGCTAAAATATTGCATACATCGAAATGTCGAGGCATTTCTAAAAGGTCGGCTATTAATACTTCTAATGTTTAACTATTTTTGTCATTTCCCTTCAAATTCTGGTAAGCCTTCCATATCACCTCGGTATGTTTTCGAAAGTTCAGTCACCCAATATAGGCGCGCCTTTAGCATGTAAAGAACTCGAACGACCACATCTATCCTCAGTTTACAATATTGTAATATCGCATTACAAGAAAATATAACCTCCGGTCAAACTAAATTATGAAATGCCCATTGAATCACATGCAATCCGTTCACTCCATTTATGATGTTTTGTTATTTAACATTTTGCGGGGTAATTCTTGCCTCGGGATGTCAGACTACTAGCTGCTACTTTTTTAGCTGCACACGAGTTGAATCATAGTGCAAGGTAAGGGAGCGTTCATAAATACTTTAGTGGGCGGGGTGGGGGTTGAGGGGGTAAAATATGTTGAAACCTTAAAAGGGGTGGGGCGAAAACCCCTAAAGAAGGGGGTCAAAAAGGTTTGAACACTCACTAATTTCCTAAACATTTCTGGGGGATTCGCCCCAGACTCTTGCTTACCTAGGCACATTATTTATTTATAGTTCGTTACTAGCTGCTACTTTTTTAGCTGCACACAAGTTGAATCATAGTGCAAGGTAAGGGAGCGTCCATGAATACTTTAGTTTGGCGGGGGTGGGGTTGAGGGGGGTATCAAATATGTTGAATCCTTAAAAGGGGGCGAAAACCCCTTAAAGAAGGGGTCAAAAAAGTTTGAACACTCACTAATTTCCTAAATATTTCTGGGGGATTCGCCCCAGAGGACTGCTTACCTAGGCACATTATTTATTTATAGTTCGGTCATATTTTACAATTCAAATAATGTTGGCATGCACAATGGAAAGGGACATGACCTGTCCACAGTGTTAGAACAAGTCTGAACTCACAGACACGTGAGCAGAGATTATCCAATGTTAATGTGAGTCCATATCCCAAGTCCGGGGCTCTCCGAATCGTAAGTCTAGGTAAAAGCAGTGGCGGGTCAAGGGGCGGGAGGGCAGGCAATATCCCTTTGTTCGCGTGCTACGGTCGCATGTCCAGAAATATCATGTAGAAGTTTATTTCAAACCAAAGTTATGGTCAGATTCATGGCAATATCAAAAGAAAAAATTGAAGACTTTAGATACTCGTGCAAATATGAAGTCATTCAGGGATTGGAGACTCCACAGAAATCCTGCACATGCCACAATAAAGGAAATAGAAATATTCTACTTTCCTGAAAATAGAATAGTACGTACTGGTAGACGTATATATTTGTGATAAATTTGAACATAATCAAAACTGTATACAATTGCATCACTGTCTTATGTAAAATAATAGAGTTTGAAAACTATAACTAGTATATGTTTCTTGACCTAGACAACAGGTCAGAGAAATGTTTAAAGTAAAGAGGAAGATCAATAAGTTTCGGGTACAGCATCATGCAAATATGTGGAGGTGTCAAAAACAATTGAGGCATAGCGAGAGGAGGGTGTTAAAAAGTGTTGATATACTAACAATTAAAAGTTGTCCAGCCACCCCACCAAAGTATTTATGAACACTCCCTTAGAGTATATCAGCATACGCTGGCCGTGTTTGACGTCTTGTTGCGGTGTGGTTTTGTATCGCTATTGTTCGTCTGGTACGTGACGGTGTCAATAGTTTGTTCATTAAAACTGATGCAATTTTACTTTAGTGTGCTGACAATGTTTAATTGCCTACATAGTGTTTAAGTATTATAGAGAAAATAATAAGCATTCACACGTACACACCAGTAGGGAAAAGAGACATTTAATGGATTTCATGAAGAAAAAAATTGGACAGATTTGAGAAGGGACATGACAGTCATCCTAGAATAAGGACCTGCTTCCAGCTTTCGAGTTTGGAATCTAGGAATTCAAGGGTTCAGAGCCGTCTAAGACATGGCTCGCCGAATAGGTCAGTTTCGTGTTAACACTTTCCACGCGGCCGGCGTCTGCAGACGACATTCCAAAATTTCGAAAATGCCAAAATAAATGAATTTCATCACCATATTTGGATTCACCATGAGAAATACATTAGAATAAGTACAAACATGCCTAGTTTTGATTCAGTAATCCTTGAGACATACTTTGAAAGTTGGGAAAGGTTTCTGAAAAGTTTGTTTACGGTAAAACTAGCCGCGTGGAAAGTGGAAAGTTCAAAATAGGTCTAGTTGCTGCACTAGTCCACCTGTTAAAAGGTGAGTAACTGAGTGATCTGTGCTTAAGTATTATAAAGAAAATAACAAATATGTCAACATATAACAAGGGAAAAGATATGTTTCATAGACTTCACGAAAAAGGGCGAGATAGGATTCCGCTTGCAGTTGTCACGAGTTTGGAACCGAACAATTCAAGGGGTTAAAGCCATCCCATGACTCACCGACACCGAATAGGTCAGTGGTCAAGTTTAACGGTGTCGGATAAAGAAAGGACACATGATTATCTATTCACTTTTAGAAGTCGCCCAACTTATACCCATTCTCGGTCATTTGCAGCTATACTTGTGTCATGTTTGTTGAGTCAAAATGCAGAATTTTCCTTAACCAAGTTCCTTAATATCTATCTTCTACGGTGTATCAGGTTTAGGGAAATCTACCTTTGAAGCCAGTCGGGTTAGAAAGTCAAAGAAGTTCACATCCGTATGATTGCCACAGTTGTTCGTATTCACCCACCATATCAGTTATTCTGAAAGAGGTAAACGACCTGTCGGATTCATTCAATAACGCATTGTGTAGAGGCAATTATAGTTTATGTACCCTCTCTTGAGGGGAAGATATTAGATCTGCATGAGTTTTTTCTAAACAAATGGAAAATCTACCTTGGAAGCCATTCGGGTTATAAAGCCAAAAAAGTCACATCCTTATGATTTCCACAGTGGTTCGTGTTCACCCACCATATCAGTTATCTGAAAGGGTAGACGACCTGTCGGGTTCATTCAATAACACATTGTTTAGAGGCATTTATGATTTATGTACCCTCTCTCGTGGGGAAGATATTAGATCTGCATGAGTTTTTTCTTAACAAATGGAAAATCTACCTTTGATGCCATTCGGGTTATAAAGCCAAAAAGTCACATCTTTATGATTTCCACAGGGGTTCTTATTCACCCACCATATCAATTATTCTGAAAGGAGTAAACGACCTGTCGGATTCATTCAATAACACATTGTTTAGAGGCATTTATAGTTTATGTACCCTCTCTCGTGGGGAAGATATTAGATCTGCTTGGGGTTTTTTTCTAAACAAATGGGAAATCTACCTTGGAAGCCATTCGGGTTATAAAGCCAAAAAACGTCACACATCCTTCTGATTTCCACAGGGGTTCTCATTCACCCACCATATCACATATCAGTTATTCTGAAAGGGGTAAACGACCTGTCGGATTCATTCAATAGCACATTATTTAGACATGTTAGAGGCATTGTAGTTTATGTACCCTCGCGGGGAAGATCTTAGACCTGCTTGAATCTTTTTCTGAAAATCACCATGGAATGAGATATGGTGCTGACCCCGTCTACACGGGCTACAGACGTTCCGCTTCGTCTAACCTTGAGCGGAAGTGATCGTCGCTTCCAATATCATTCACCACTGAGCAAAACACCACAGTTTGGTATCAACGTCGCCTTGGTATTCATACTCTACCACGTAAATTCTGATCATGAATTTTGTTCACCGCTTCCGAGATGACTGAGAGTATTGTGAATCAAAAGAAAATATTAAACGGTTTGTAACTGCCCTGGACCTTGATGCGTGTATTGAATCATAACAAAGGTTGTTATTTTCATAAAGCGTTTTAAATTTACTTCGCCTACACAATGTTAGTTGTGGAACTTAACGATTCATTTGATTTATTCACTTCCTCCCTCAACCCTTTAGTCAACCAGGCCATTTAATTACTTTATAGTCCTCAGTAAGTCAGCGACCACAATGGATTTACGGAGGGAGCACAAGCTGTCAAGTTAAGGGCCGAAGTAACTAATATACATGTATGATGAGTGGCAAATATACAGCGCTTTGAACCCTTGGCAAAGCTGTTTTAAAATCTTAATAAAATATTGTATTATCAAATGTGGTTTATTTTTAGCAATGCAGACATGTCAAAATCCTATCAAGTATGGACACTTATCTGACACAACTACGTGACTTGGCGCAAATAATGTGGGCGGATGCAGACGATCAATCCGACTATCCAAGGCCGCGCGCACTATCTGTCTTTCGTATAAGAATTCCCATTGGTCAATTAAATGATGCCAATTACAAGTGTGCTTATAAATAGTGTATTGAAAATTGTAATTATTCTAACAATGTCTCTGATTAGCACAATATTTGACCCATCTTTATGTTAAATCAATCGGCAAGTAGTTCTCATGGGATTTTAAAATAAAAAAGGTAATGATAATTTACACTTACAATATAATTATTTAACCCCTGGGCACTACCTATCTTTCATACAAGAATTCATATTGGTCAATTACATTATATATTCATCTTGATAACCAGTTACAAGTGCGCTTATAAATAGTTTATTCAAAATTGTAATTATTCTAACAATGTTCCTGATTTAGCACAATATTTGACACATCCTAAATTTTGACCAATCGGCAGGTAGCTCTCATGGGGTTTTAAAATAAAAAAAGATAATGATAATTAACACTTACAACAAAGAAATAGAAACGAAAACAATGTGTGAAATATCCGGGAAAGATATGGCAACTTTTACTTAACGGAAGAGGATCATTTTTTTTAGCTGTCACAAGCTTAGAACAGGAGACTTCAAGTGGTTCAGAGCCGTCTATCACGTGACTCATCGAATATGTCAGTTGCGTAATAAAGGTCGACGGTGTCGGACGTAGAAAGTACTGGAAGGATACAGAAAATACTGTCACACGATAATCCATAAACCTTTCAAAGTGTCCTTATTTTCTCCATTCCGCAGGTATTTGTAACTATGCATAAGTCATGTGGATCTGAATCAAAAAGGTTAGATTTCCCTTTGCCTAGTTCCTTAACTTCCCACGCGGCAGGCGTCTGCAGACGACATTCTAAAAAAAAAATCACAAAATGTTTCAAAAATGTCAACATTATTGAATTTCATTACCATTTTTGGCATCACCATGAGAAATGCATTGCAATAAGTATATACAAACATGCCTAGTATTGTTACAGTAATCTTTGAGATAGACCTTGAAATTTGGGAGATTTCTAAAGAATCTGTTTTGTATATGGTAAAACCAATATAGCCGCGTGAAAAGTGTTCACATATTTAAGCATTGGTAAGAGTGGGTTTAAAATACTTCTTAGTCGGCGTACCAGGTATCGGAAAATCTACCTTAACACATTAACATTAAGCGCTTGTTGATACTTCACGGGGTTGGTAATCACTAAATGTCGTATTTTGATCAACCATGTCAGTTATCTTAAATGGTTTACGGTCGAGTTCGTATCCATTCAATACCACATTAACATTGAATACCATGATTTACCCACACAGGAATGCCATGCCTCTATTTCTTGCGGCGATTCAGCTCATAATTGCGTACGCACAGCGTAATATCGAGGCATTTCAAAAGGTCGTCGACTATAAATACATGTGTACTCTTAATGTATAAAAATCATTTCACCGGTTCCATCACACAAAAGCCTTCTCTACAGTCACGTTGTAATTTGGCAGTTCAGTCACCCCAAAAATCAGATGCGCCTTAGGCATTGAAGTATTCTTACCTCAAGTATATAATAGAACGCGATCACATTTATCCATCGTGATGACTATAGTATGTAATATACACTCGTCCAAAGAAGTTCCTTGCCACTTAGTAAAGTCCAAGTATTTCAAATTAATATTTAATAGAATATATATAATTGTATATCAAAATATGCAGAAAGTAATCCTCTAACAGCTTAACATGGAATTTAGACATGATCACTCATGCATGGCAGAACCCATTCACTTGACAATGGCAAGGTCTGTGGAAGAAGATTGCAAAAAATTGTATAATCCCTCCATTCAAATGTTAATGTGAATGATTGAACACAATATGAACCTTACCATTGCTTAATGAATGTGCTCAGCCATGCATGAATGCGTACATCTTAATTTCATACAGACATGATAGAGAATTATTGTCTGCTTATTTTGACATGCAATTGTTTAATTTATATTAAATATTTATGTGAAATATTTGAACTTCAATATTTGAACTTCAATGAGTGGCAAGGTACTTCTTTGGACGAGTGTAGTACAATCCAGTGGCGTGTCCAAAGGGGGGGGATCTGATTATCATTCGGTTGAATTGCACCCATTTGGTTAAATTTGGGTATATTTAAGCGGGTTTTCTCCATTTCTATACAATCCCACGACGTCATTCAGGGGGAATTGAAACCAAATTAGTATATGAATAGCGGATTCGCGCTCGATGCCCGTTTAAAGCCAAAATGTACCTTAATTATGGCCAAATTCATGTAAATAGGACTAACAATGTCGCGCGCTGTTTCAAGGAACAGATAATCGGGCAAAATAGTGTGAAGTCATTCGAGGAAATTGAGGTCATGGCCCCTTCCCCACCAGAGAAATTCTGGACGCGCGTTCCGATACGGTAAGACTCAACAACTATGAGTTGCCCATTGAATTACACTCAATCTGTTCATTACCCGCATGTGGTTTACTAACAGTTGTGGGCAATATCTGTCCCGGGATTTCTGGCTACTTGCTGATCCTGCTTCTGTCAACTTATTAGCCCTTTCCACGCGGCAGGCAGCTGCAGACGACATTGCAAAATTTCACAAAATGTTTCAAAAATGTTAAAATTGTTAAATTTCGTAACCATATTTGGAAACACCATGTGAAATGCATTGAAATAAGTACAAACATGCCTAGTATTGGTTCAGTAATCCTTGAGATAGACTTTGAAAATTGCGAAAGGTTTCTGAAAAATCTGTTTTGTATATGGTAAAAATAATAGCCGCGTGGAAAGTGTTAAGTTTCCGCCGGATAAACAAGTTTGAGTTGAATCCAAGTACACAAGGTCTGATGATGCCCGAGGCCATACTCGTGTTCGTGTTTGTATATTTCCTCTTGCAACATTGTATTGTGCCTAATACGTGACGACGTCAATAGTCTACTTGTCAAGATTGATATAATTACTTAACGGGACACGAAGTAGTGTTGAAGATTGTTTTTAAGATTTAATTTACTTCAGAATTCAAGATGAACATTAGAAATGATCATTTTTGCTGTTGCCACTCATGAAATCACAAATGCAGCCTTTATACCCAACATATTTATAGTATGACTGTTTATTATTTTAGAGCTATATCTGGGGAGCACACATGGTTTTGAAACACACAGAAACACATGTGACCTTCCATTGTAAATCAAGGTCAAGGTTAATCAACCACACAAGTTAGCAAGGATGTCCACTCAGTAGCGTAGCCAGGGGTGCAGGGGGGAAATTGACCGGAAAATCGAGAAGGCAAAGGAAGGGAAAGAAAGGGAGAAGAGGAGACAAAAAGGGAAGGAAAGAGAAAATGTAAAAGAAGGAAAGGGACAGAAAGAAGAAAGGAAGACAGGTAAATTAGTTTGAAAATTGCAGTTTTACACGCCGTTATGGGGGACGCAATGCCTCTAACCCCCCCCCCCCCCCCCCCCTCAAACTCATAGTATACCACGTAAATTCTGCGATCATGAATTTTGTTCACCGCTTCCGAGATGACTGAGAGTATTGTGAATTAAAAGAAAATAGTACACGGTTTGTAACTGCCCTGGACCTTGATGCGTGTATTGAACCATAAAAAGGTTGTTATTTTCATAAAGCGTTTTTAATTTACTTCGCCTACACAATGTTAGTTGTGTAACTTAACGGTTCATTTGATTTATTCACTTACTCCCTCAACCCTTTAGTCAACCAGGCCATTGAATTACTTTGTAGTCCTCAGTAAGTCAGCGACCGCAATGGACTTACGGAGGGAGCACAAGCTGTCAAGTGAAGTGACGAAGTAACTAATATACTATGAGTGGCAAATTTGCAGCGCTTTGAACCCTTGCCAAAGCTGTTTTTAAATCTTGATAAAATATTATATTATCAAATGTGGTTTATTTTTAGCAAAGCAGACATGTCAAAATCCTATCAAGTATGGACACTTATCTGACACAACTACGTGACTTGGCGCAAATAATATGGGCGGATGCAGACGATCAATCCGACTATCCAAGGCCGCGCGCACTATCTGTCTTTCGTACAAGAATTCCCATTGGTCAATTACATGATATATTCATCTTGATAACCAATTACAAGTGTGCTTATAAATAGTTTATTGAAAATTGTAATTATTCTAACAATGTCTCTGATTAGCACAATATTTGACCCATCTTTATGTTAAATCAATCGGCAAGTAGTTCTCATGGGATTTTAAAAAAAAGGTAATGATAATTTACACTTACAATATAATTATTTAACCCCTGGGCACTACCTATCTTTCATACAAGAATTCATATTGGTCAATTACATTATATATTCATCTTGATAACCAGTTACAAGTGCGCTTATAAATAGTTTATTCAAAATTGTAATTATTCTAACAATGTTCCTGATTAGCACAATATTTGACATCCTAAATTTTGACCAATCGGCAAGTAGCTCTCATGGGGTTTTAAAATAAAAAAGATAATGATAATTAACACTTACAACAAAGAAATAGAGACGAAGACAATGTGGGAAATATCCGGGAAAGATATGACAACTTTCACTTATTAACGGAAGAGGATCATTTTTTAGCTATCACAAGCTTAGAAACCATATAAGTCACGTCATCAGAAATCTCCACTGGCTTCCTATTAAGAAAAGAATCGTGTTCAAGCTCCTGCTCATTGTGTATAAATCACTTAACAATGCTGGTCCAAGTTATGTGTCTGAATTGCTGAAACCTTATATTCCCACACGGCTAACCTTCGCTCTGGCTCCCGTGAGTTTCTTGTTGTTCCAAAAAGCAAAATGAAGTCTTTCGGTGATAGAGCTTTCTCCATCGCGGGCCCTAAATTATGGAACACTCTCCCAATGGACATACGCCAGACAGGCTCAGTTCAGGAGTTCAAGTCGCGACTTAAGACCTACTTATTTAACTTGGAAATCTAATTGATGTGTATTTGTTCATGATCTTTCATTTCATAATGCATTTTTAATGCCATACACATTCATATCTCTTGTTTTAATATGCATTTGACTCTGTGTATGTTTATCTCTGTAGTTTTATGATCATTGTTGTATTTTTGCGCTTTAATCTTTTATTCATATGTTGTACAGCGCTTTGAGTTTAGATCTCACTAAAAGTAAAGCGCTCTATAAATGTGTGTTATTATTATTAGGAGACTTCAAGGGGTTCAGAGCCGTCTATCACGTGACTCATCGAATAGGTCGGTTGCGTAATAAAGGTCAACGGTGTCGGACGTAGAAAGTACTGGAAGGATACAGAAAATACTGTCACACGATAATCCATGAACCTTTAAAAGTGTCCTAAATATTCTCTATTCCGCAGGTATTTGTAACTATGCATAAGTCATATGGATCTGAATCAAAAAAGTTGGATTTCCCTTTGCCTAGTTCCTTAAGTGCCATTGTCCCTAAAAATCAAGTTTTTGTTGGCAGACATAAAAATATGAATTTCCATTATACTTTGGTCATTGATAGACCTTTGGTCAATAAACACTAAAATGGAACTTTTTTTTTTTTTGCCTTCGTTGCCATGACAACGACACATATTAGAATTTTCATGGTTTTTAACAAAATTTTCAATTTTTCAGAAATTCAAAACTGCTAATTTACACATATCATTTTGAACAAACAATACAACCAGGATTTTATTTTCATTCAACAATATAACCATACATGTCTCAACTTTCATTCCGTCCAACAAAAAAACTTGTACAAATTGTATTGTGGGATATACCATTATTTGAAAAAGGGGTGTTTTTCATAATAAATCGTGTGAAAAAAATACACCTTCGTAAATTAATCACAACTAGCAAAGTGGTGTTTTTTTTGCATTCACCATCTACAAATGAAAGCTTGAGGGATGTCTGAATAATAATATGTAAAAATATCCATGGGTAATTCATACCTGTTGAAACAGTGTTGCCAGAAAGTGTTGACTTTTTCCAAAAAAAATCGGTATTACAAGGTGTGAAAATACACGTTTAATTTCAGCAAACTATTTAATAAATCATCCTGTTATGTCTAAAATAAAGAACAACTATTTTTGGATCAGGGATAATGTTGCTCATGTTTCAAAGTGCATATTAAAAAAAAGTGTTGCCAGGTAGGTTGAGTTTTAACTTTATTCATGGCAGAACAGACTCGTATTAAACAAACAGAATTCTTCTTAAATCTGCTTTTGACAGCTACATCCATTAACTGTATCACTATAAGTGAAGTTTATTTACATTCATGTGTGAATAACAAAAGGTCAAGACAGTGTTGCCATGTTAGTAGAACTTGTTAATAGCCCTTAGATGTGTCATAATAATGATGTGAACGCATATGATCATCAGCAATATAATAATAGAGGGTCATTTTTAGGTCATAGTTTCAGATCACGCTTGCTACATGATTTTTTGATGACTTTATGCCTACTGACAATATTTTCAACAAAACAATTGAAAGAAATGCGAAATCCAGGTTGCCCCGGCCAAAAAACCACAAAAAGTCGGCCATTTTGGAAAAAACAGACTTTTGATCATAACTCAGTAATTTTGGGTCTAATTTATTTGATTTTGGTGGCAATACCCATGTTTAAAGGTACAAGATGTCATTCTATGCTGGTTTCGTCTCATATAACCCCTTCGTTTTCTTGTAATAGCTGATTTTAGTCAAATTTGGACTGTGAGGGCGCTTTGCAAAAAAAGTAGCTATCGCATTAATAAAAATGAATTTGAATAAATGAAATGTGTTAAGAGTGTGTCGAGAAACATTGTCTGAAGATGTGAGCATGTTACCTTATTTCGTTTTACCGTGGAATCAAAAGAACGCGTTAAAAGCACTAGGATAGTACAGGGGTCAACGAACTTTCATTAGTGTGTGTTTCGAAGGAGACAATTTAAAGATGTTCAAAATGGTGTAGCTTCAAAACAACAATGGTATTTTACTCAGATTTTCAGGAAATGCCTAAAATGTAACTCCTATCATATTTCAACATTAGAATTTGAGATGCTACGATGCGAAAGGTATCTTTTTTAAACAGCGCCCTCACAGGGCTATTTTCACTAAAAATGCCATTTTCAGGAAAACGAAACATCGTCGTCATGCGATAAAAGTTGTGTAAGATTATTCTATATCCCAACAAACATGGGTATTGCCACCAAAATCAAATTGATTGGACCAACATGATTTATTTATGATCAAAATACTGTTTTTAGGTCGTCCGTAGGAAGAGACCTTATGGCAGCATCCTTCGTGTGTGGTGTCTGTCGGGGGGTGTGTGTGTCAACAATTTGGTATACACTTTTTGTTTTGTCCATTTCTTCTCCATACAATAACCAATTGCAATCAAACTTCGGTCATAGATGCATCATGGACACCTTCATATGTTAATGAGGTCAAAGGTCACATACCAAGGTCAAAGGTCATCTGAGGTCAAGATATAAAATTCAGTACACATTTTTTGTATTGTCCTTTTCTTTTCCATACAATGACCAATTGCAACCAAACTTCGGTCATAGATGCAACATGGAAACCTTCATATGTTAATGAGGTCAAAGGTCACATACCAAGGTCAAAGGTCATCTGAGGTCAAGATGTAAAATTTAGTACACACTTTTTGTATTGTCCATTTCCATACAACGACCAATTGCAACCAAACTTCGGTCATAGATGCAACATGGAAACCTTCATATGTTAATGAGGTCAAAGGTCACATACCAAGGTCAAAGGTCATCCGAGGTCAAGATGTAAAATTTAGTACACACTTTTTGTATTGTCCATTTCTTTTCCATACAACAACCAATTGTAACCAAACTTCGGTCATAGATGCAACATGGAAACCTTCATATGTTAATGAGGTCAAAGGTCACATACTGAGGTCAAAGGTCATCTGAGATCAAGATGTAAAATTTAGTACACACTTTTTGTATTGTCCATTTCTTTTCCATACAATGACCAATTGCAACCAAACCTCTGGCATAGATGCAACATGGAAACCTTCATATGTAAATGAGGTCAAAGGTCACATACCAAGGTCAAAGGTCATCTAAGGTCAACATTTAGTACACACTTTTTGTATCGTCCATTTCTTTTCCATACAATGACCAATTGCAACCAAACCTTGGTCATAGATGCAACATGGAAACCTTCATATGTTAATGAGGTCAAAGGTCACATACCAAGGTCAAAGGTCAACTGAGGTTAAGATGTAAAATTGGCTGCATATGTTAAATTGATTACATTTAAACAGATGAAGTACAATTGCAACCAAACTACCCATATAAACGGACGACCTATTTGGGACCGCTGTCCCTATTTTTTCTTAAATGGCCGACTTTTGTGGTTTTTTGGCCGGGACACCCTGGATTTTTCAATTTGTTTCAATTTTTTTTGAAAATGTTGTCAGTACTTATAAAGTCATCAAAAATCGTGTAGCAAGCATGATCTGAAACTATGACCCTCTATTAGCTAGATTAAGCATAATAAATATAACAAAACATCAAGAGATTGATTTAATTAAACATGGAATATACCATGTTTCAAAATAGGGGTGTTTAAGGGATATTTAATCAAACTGAGCCTTAAAAGGCTCTGTTTGTGGAGATATTGACTCTAAAGTTAGCAGCATGTAGACTTATATTTATAAACTGATATAAACTCAGAAATTATCACACAAACGGTTTGCGCATATATGTTAATACTATACTCAACATGGCATATGTTGCAATATCGCTAATTTGAGGTAAAAAGAGAACTCTGGCAACTTTAACAAGTACATTTCATATTATTTTATTGCAAACATTCACAAACAAAGTAATATCTTCAATATATCTCCTAATCAACGCGCTTATATATGTAATTCACTGTTTAATTGTCCGTTTTTCGATAATAGGCATTTTAAGATTTTTCAAAAATACCTATCTTTCTGGAAACACTGCTGCCATGTTTAAAGATTACCCACACTTTTCTCATTGGAATTCAATTGAGCAACATTGTTACTCTCTACATGCAAAATATCTTTGAAAAAAAGTGCCACTTTCAGGGTTAACGGTGATTAGATTTGGCTAATAATTGATAGTTTGTAAAAGGGACGAAACACCCCTATTTGGAAACATGGTATAGTCCAATTGCAAATTCCAAGATTTCTTTTTTAAATATGGATTAGTTTGACTGTGGACTGCCCTTTCATATATAAAAACAAGAATTTGTTAAAAGTATTTTGTATGCTACAAATGTGAGATCCAAGTTGAGCTAAAATTAGCATATAAAACAGCAAAAAATGAGAAAAATCATCAAATTAATGGAATTGCCCGTTACCATGGTAACATACATGTGACACCAATTTTGTTTCCATATTTGTTGACTTTGACCATAGGTCCATCCATGCACAAGGTATGAAGAAAATTCATATTTTTCAGTCTGCCACATTTTTCAACATTTCCTTGATTCTTACTGAATATGGTTCTTAACACTTCCCACGCGGCAGGCGTCTGCAGACGACATTCTAAAAAAATAATCACAAAATGTTTCACAAATGTCAACATTCTTGAATTTCATTACCATTTTTGGCATCACCATGAGAAATGCATTGCAATAAGTACAAACATGTCTAGTATTGTTACAGTAATCTTTGAGATAGATCTTGAAATTTGGGAGATTTCTAAAGAATCTGTTTTGTATATGGTAAAACCAATATAGCCGCGTGAAAAGTTTTCACATATTTAAGCATTAAGAGTGGGTTTAAAATACTTCTTAGTCGGCGTACCAGGTATCGGAAAATCTACCTTAACACATTAACATTAAGCGCTTGTTGATACTTCACGGGGTTGGTAATCACTAAATGTCGTATTTTGATCAACCATGTCAGTTATCTTAAATGGTTTACGGTCGAGTTCGTATCCATTCAATACCACATTAACATTGAATACCATGATTTACCCACACAGGAATGCCATGCCTCTATTTCTTGGGGCGATTCAGCTCATAATTGCGTACGCACAGCGTAATATCGAGGCATTTCAAAAGGTCGTCGACTATAAATACATGTGTACTCTTAATGTATAAAAATCATTTCACCGGTTCCATCACACAACAAAAGCCTTCTCTACAGTCACGTTGTAATTTGGCAGTTCAGTCACCCCAAAATCAGACGCGCCTTTAGGCATTGAAGTATTCTTACCTCAAGTATATAATAGAAGGCGATCACATTTATCCATCGTGATGACTATAGTATGTAATATAGTACAATCCAGTGGCGTGTCCAAAGGGGGGGGACTCTGATTATCATTCGGTTGGGTTGAATTGCACCCATTTGGTTAAATTCGGGTATATTTAAGCGGGTTTTCTCCATTTCTATCCAATCCCACGACGTCATTCAGCACATAGGTTACGTTCTTATGTTTTTAGTATACTTATACGCACTGCCCTCAATAGTCGAGAAATGGTAATAATGTTGTCGTTGATTGCCACATCCGGGTAATTTGAGTGTAACGCTATGGGAAAACATACAATTTCTTGGTGGCTTTTTTATGAAAAAATGCCGGACATTTCATCCATAAAATGCATAACACTTTGAAGAGTGGGACTAAGGCTACCGGCTAGTCGGCATACTTTGGGGATAGCATACCTTTTTAAAGGTCATTAAGGTGGGGAACACCGATGTCATGCGAAATACGTTAAATTTCGTACTTGCATATGGCATTTCTCAAAGAGAGTAGTTTTAATCACAGAATAAGTTAGTGTAGCTGATACAATGTGTTTCTAGCTTTCCATTGATATCAAATATGTGGTATTTACCAGCCAAATAATGTGTTAAAAAAGCAAACCAAGGTATACCTTTAGATTTGACCTTTAGTAGGGGATGTACAGCAATGTACAGCTATGCACAGTCTCACGGTAAACTATAGGGGCATGTACATTCCTATGCACTCCATATTTATTTGTAGTTGGCGCGCATATTTAATCTGCTAATAGACTATAGGCCGTGCATGTTTTATTCCTTCAGAAAACAAATCTAGCACTCTCCATGTAGGGCATAGATGAAATGTGGCTTAAAATGAAGCTAATATATGCCTGATCAATATTTTACCTTATCCCACGTTCGAAGGTTGCACGTTATGACCCTAGACCTCGATTTAGGGTCAAAGATCACATGTGTTTCAATGGGTGATATGATGAACTTTACATTACAACCCATTTCAAAAGTCAATGGTGTCCGCATGCCATGGCAAACAGCTTTAATATCCTTCAAATTCATTGAAAATTGGTAAAATCTGAGTCAAATTTAAAGGATTTGAAGGATATTAAAGCTGGTTGCCATGGCATCAGCATACCATTGACTTTTGAAATGGGTTGTAATGTAAGGTACATCTATATACCAACATTATAACATGGTTTATCAATTCATAATGAGTCAAAATATTTTTTTAATGATGATAACATGTCATTTTTGTGCCAATTTTGCGAAAATATGACAAAAATGGTCTATTTTGGCCAACTTGTAATTTTCAAAAGGTCACAGTTCAAAAACCATTGATCTAAGATCAAAGTTGTAAATGACTTTTTTGTTTAAAACACTTATCCCAACAATATAACATACTTTTTATAGTCAATAGCTCATTTTTTAGTTTTTTTACCATGTTAAATTTAGTTTTTGACTTCCCATTGAAACACATGTGACCTTTGACCCTAAATCGAGGTCTAGGGTCATAACGTGCAACCTACGAACGTGGGATAAGGTAAAATATTGATCAGGCATATATTAGCTTCATTTTAAGCCACATTTCATCTGTGCCCTAGAGGTGGACTACAAGAGTGAAAGATACAGAGCAACGTCCCAGTGTCTATAAGTAGCATTGAATAGCGCGTGCAAGGGTCCCATTGTCATATCGATTGGCTGATATGTACAATAGCATCTGAGACTAATAATATATACCTAAAGAGATAAGAAGCACGGTACAGCTATTCATCACTGTACACAAGGTCCGATGCGGATATTGTTTAGTCAATCGCCAATCGATTATCATCATTCAGTTTAATTTGTAGCACGACCTCATTATTTGAGTAAGCGCGCTATTTGAATCCAGTATTATCCACACGTTCATTACATTTTTTAAATAACCTGAACGCACTTTAGCATGGGATGGCTACCGACATACAGGACGTGATAGATTTCTAAAATGAATATACATTTATATCGCTATATTTTTGGCATTTCAGAAGAGATATGACAATTAAAACCTATTGGGTACATTCATGGGCATATACACAAGGTATTATGATAACAAAGTTCATGGTAATGTGTTTGTATTTAACATGAATTGAGAAACAAATGTTATACTTTAATTCATAAACAAGTTCTCCAGGCCCGTAACCAGGTGGGCGTGGCTGGAGGGGGGGGGGGCGGCATGTACCTTTTTTGTACCAATGTACTCTTTTTGTACTAATGTTCCTTTTTTGTGACAACGCCCCACCTCCACCCCCCTATTTTCCGACCCCCCCCCCCCCCCCCCCCCCCCCGCTCTCAAAATAGTGTGAGATGACTAAACAATGGGGGGGGGCAACCTTTTACGAGTTTTTGGGTACCAATGTACCTTTTCCAAAAAATACGCCCCCCCCCCCCCCCTAAAAAATCCTGCTTACGGGCCTGAGTTCTTCAAAATATCACTTTTTTTTAGTTTAATCATTGTTTAATTTATAATGACAGTCAGTCGTTAGCGCGATCACTAATGAGAGAGGTTCCAACAGTTTTGACAGGTTTAGACAATTTTAATTTGATTGTTAGCTTTCAGTGTATGTGTTATTTTTATTTCAAATAACATATGAGTCCCCAAAATTCCCCAAAATAATTCATTTTTGGTCGAATAAATCGATAGTTCACCACTGGCTCATTATCTATTGAACACGACGGTCGTTTCAATGAGTATAGTCATGGCCGAGCGGTTAAGGCTATAGACTATAAATCTATTGGATTCTCCCCCGCGCCGCTTCGAATCCTGCCTGACGAAATTTTGTTACAATAAGGTCATGTTTTTTATACTGGGTACCCAAAAAAGGTGGATCTGTTACATTTGCACTACATATTATTACTTTGCATGCATATATTTTGGCTATTCTTTATCACACATACTCAAATTTGGTCTTATTTTGATGAGAAAGTATTTGGCCTTTATTTTAAAAAGAAAAATATAAACTACCATGGTTCTGTTAATTACAATAGTTCGTTAAACCTCATTAGTCAGGGGTGGAAGAGTATGTGGAGGAGGAGTATGTGGAGGAGGATGAGTGCATAGTTGAACAAGTATGGTGCAATATACATTGGGCAAACATAAAATGCACTTGTTTCACTCTTGGTACAATTCTATATTGAAAACATAACATTATTGAAGCATATTTGAATTAAAAATATAATTAGTTTATTAAGGGCGCACCACACCAAATATCTTTCTAATTGAAATACGTGTAAAAGTGCCATATTTCAAGACACCTTTTCTACCCTCCGGTTACATTTATTGCATACTTGTCACCTATGACCATTTTCAGTAACATCTCAACTTTAATTTAAGCCTTGTTTCATGAGCGGTTATTAAGCTAAATTTTCCGCTACGGACCTGCACACAGCGCCCTCACTTTTTCACGTTTTCTGGCATGCCTGTTCACTATTTAGGCAGGTGCTTACGCCCTGGGCACTATTTAGGTCGATAAATTAAAAAATATCGTATTTTATCATTGTAGGTCCAACGGATAGGTCCCACTTGTTCATTTAAATACAAACATACCATCCCCGGAGAAACAAATTGCCCGAAAACCACACATTAACAAATCTAGTCTTCGTGCTTTTCCGGAACTACTGCAGGATTACACGAATTGCGCATTGATTTGGTGTGGTGCTCTCTTAAGGAATCATTAATTAGCATTAAGAAGCTCAAAAAATTGTTAAAAAACGTAAGTTGGTCGCAGTCTGCAAATGTATGCAAACATTTGCCTGCACCAAACTGTCCATTTTAAAAGTATAGAAAGGTTGAGGTACCCTTTTGAATAAATAAATTTAACTATTGAATCAAAAATTAAAAGAAGATATGTAATTAAGCTCATGTATTCTGTATTGTCTGGATGTTAATTAGCACATTTTGTTAAATGTTTGTGTGGTGTTATTACTTGTTTTTAACTGTGTTACCAAATAAGTAAAAAACTGCTGGTTTTCATCAAGCTTGTAAACTCAGGAGAATTATTAAATTCTTAGGAATGCAACTGAAAAGTAAGTTGATACGATACTAGTGACTACTAGTTTGCCAATCAACATTGGATCACCCTATATGTTGAATACAACTTAAAACGATAATATTTTGTAATTCAATCTTAAATCAGACTCTTGAAATTTGAATACTGGGTTCAAACATTATGGAAACTAACCTAATTTGTTCATTTGAATGTGCTTTGCACATCATGAAGGTGCAAGAAGGATGAATGCAATTGATTGTATGCCACTAAACATGTGCCATTGGGAAAATTTGAGTCACCCTGTAGTTAAAGGGCCCCTTTTTATTGAACATTATTTGAAACTCATACCACTTTAAGCATTTGCCACTTCAATTTGGAATGTAAAATCATGTTTCTGATGCAAATTTAAATTAATTCAATTTAATGATTTGTGGATAATCACGTATACCTAAATTAATGTTTTAAACACCCTATATGTTTAAAATTAAAATCAATCAATCTTTGTGTACATGTAATTGATGCATTTGTATTTGAAATCTACTTGAATTTTGTTAAAATACTAGTCTTTGTATGTAAATGTAGTAATAGAAGCATTTTTCCAGAACTAAATAAACACATTTTTAGACACCCTGTATGTAGAATTTCAGATTCATAATGAAATTTAATTTGCATATGTCTGGATGGGTATTTTATTAAACTACTTTAAATCTGTACTGAACTTTTCTCTCATCACTTCATATGCATAGTGGAAGTAATTATTGAAACCCTTCTTTTTTAGAAGATTTTGCTTGTTACACCCTGTACAATTTCGGGCCACCCTGTATAATCAACTTGGTTGTATGCTATTTGCATCCGTTACAGTATATGCTTTCAGAATATGTATACTTTTACCAACTTAAAATGTAAATTTTTGGTGGACAAGTTAACTTGGCCACCTTAGCTTTCAGATGAAAGGTCATGGGTCATTATTATTGTTTCAATTAGCTAAAGGTGACGTTAAACGTTACAATTATTGTATTTACTAAATAATGTAAATTGTATTATACATAAAGGAAGAAGTATTGATAGAAAAACGAATCTTATCTGTGGTTTCATGCAATTTGAGCTTTTTAATACAGCCGGCAGCAGACTTTTGGTATAAAATGCTAAATATCGCCAATCGCCGCCAAATTCAGATTTTCAAGGCAAAATTGGTATTTTAATGATATTTTATAATATATGTGTCTATTACAATAAATAATATGGTGTTTTTATGGACATGTAGTTCAAATATCACATTTTAATAGTTTATTGAGTGGATAAACCAGACAGTCTCAATATTATTTTAACTTATGACTTCCAAATATGTAATGAAACCCCGGTGGTGTAATGGCTGATTCCTCCAGCTGTGGTGCATTGAACCTGGGTTCAATTCTGCTCGGGACCACATATCTTTTTGTTTAATATTGGTACTTTTTGATGTTCCATTATATTAATTACTTACAATATCATTAGTTTGTTTATTAATGAGACTCTTTTTTTATCTATTATTATTTTTTACTTTTTTGGTTCAATGAATATGTCATGAATATCACGATTTTCTTTTTTTTATTCGGCTGTTGTTATGAACTTTATGAACTTATACAGTGTATTTATTCGTGATTTATCTTTACAAAACGATTGACTACAAATTATCCTGGCGGTCCCAAGTTCGCGCCTTGGGAAATCCAAGTTATTTTGTGCACTTTTAAATTTGTCATTGGAATTTAAAATTAAATTATAAATAATGATATTTTTTCTTTCAATTCTTTTTCTAAACTTCACCATAATGATATAGGCCTAGCTCACAAACGTCTCGGTGATTTCCTTCCAGAAACAACACACTGTGATCCTCTTGCCAACTTCCACAAAATTCAACAGATCCATTCCAAGTCCCCCCCCCCCCCCCCCACCCCAGTTTTTTAGAAGACCTTGTTACAAAACGATTGACTATTATTATTATAATGATTATCCTGGCGCCCCGGGAAATCCAAGTTATTTTGTTGCATTTTTGAATTTGTCATAAATTACGTTTTTCTCATTGGAATTTAAATTAAATTATAAATTATGATATATTTTCTTTCAATTTTTTTCTTCTCTCCATAAACTTCACCACATAGGGCCTATCGCTCACATAACGTCTCGGTGATTTCCTTCCAGAAACAACACACTATACTCTGTTTGGCCATCTCGAGACAGTGACGTAACTTAACAGGCGCAGCTTTTACGCACGCGTGTGTACCTTCCGCCTTTCAACGCTCGTGTTTGTACGCCAGCGCCGCAAGTAGGCTATGCGCGCGCGTTATGTGATGCAATTAGTGGAATACGCGATTACGTAACTGTCTCGAGATGGCCAAACAGAGTATAGTGATCCTCTTGCCGACTTCCACAAAATTCAACAGATATCCATTCCAAGTCTTCTCATTATCCTTTTGACACTAAAAACACTTGTCCACCCAGTTTTTTAGAAGACCTTGTTTTAGATATAATGCATTAACTGAAAAAGGAACCTAATTTATGGAAAAAGGGACATGTAACACAAATTGTACCCAGTATAAAAAACATGACCATAAGCGATTTGGTCTGTGTATTGGAAAATAGCGTATACTTTTACCCCGCAAATGTTCATTCATGGATGTAATCGTCTACCTCCAGAGTATATTACTGCATTATTTCCAAGATGTTTCACATTTTAATGTCGGGAACGAGTTTACATTTTACAAATGTGTTATTTTTTCTTTGGGAGAAATTTGCTATCAAACACGATGATAATAAACTGCTCACAAAAAGTATCGAAACACTTAGAAATGATCCAATATATAACGGCTCGAAAGGGTATGCATTAATCTAAGCAAATAACCAAGTGCATAATTTTGTTCTGCGTATTTTGACACCTCGATCGATGAGATACGATGTTGCGGAGAGGAGTTATTGTCATTTCAATGGTCGTGGGTCCAGTTTCAAAAGTGACAATCATCCTATAGAAAGAGGTTTGCATTACTGTTTAGAATGATCAGATTCGTGATTTTCAATAGGGATGAGTGTCACTTTTGAAACTGGACCCACGATCATTGAAATGACAATAACTCCGCTCCGCAATATCGTATCTCATCGATCGAGGTGTCAAAATACGCAGAACAAAATTATGCACTTGGTTAGTTGCTTCGATTAATGCATACCCTTTTGAGCCGTTATATATTGGATAATTTCTAAGTGTTTCGATACTTTTTGTGAGCAGTTTATTATCATCGTGTTTGATAGCAAATTTCTCCCGAAGAAAAAATAACACATTTGTAAAATGTAAACTCGTTCCCGACATTAAAATGTGAAACATCTTGGAAATAATGCAGTAATGTATTGGATCATTTCTAAGTTTTTCGATACTTTTTGTGAGCAGTTTATGTGGTAATTGTGCCGGTTTATCAAGAAAGGCAGGAAATACTGTTATTATATAAGAAATATATTGTTATATCCATTATCCTTTTTATTACCTGGAGTTCATGGGTTTTCTAAACCACAGTTCAAATTTTAGCCCATTAGACAATACCATGACGAAATGAGAAGGGTTTGAAATAAGCCGCTCCTAAACTAATTAGTATGCACATCCAATCGGAGTGCGTGTCTTCCGCAAGAAATCGTGCATATTTCATTTCACAGTGAACGCTTTTTGTGTGTGCTAACGACTGACTGATGAATCTAAATACAAACTATGATATTTGGTTATCACAATACATTGTTTATAAATATGTTCAAGAATGTACCCAATAGGTTTTAATTGGCATATCAAGGTCTGTGAGTCGGTTACCATCCCGTACTAAAGGAAATTAAGAATAGTGTAATACACGTGTGGAAACCACTGGAGGAACAATAGCGCGCTGCTACTCAAAGGATGAGTTCGTGATACAGATTAAACTAAATGATGATTAAATCGATAACAATGTCGCATCGGACCATGGATCGCTGCACATGGCAGGTATCAATGGGCGCTTCTTATCTCTTCAGATAGCATGTACACAATCTTACAGACTTAATACCTCCGTGCCTAGGTTAACCTTTGGTGACACGCTTGTATGTTGTTGGCAAGTGGTTATATTACCTTGGTGTCAATAAAATATGTTGGAGACTTTCAATAACTGTTTAAGGGCGATAGAGGGCAGGGGGCACAATTTATACTTCTAATCTATGTGTCAGGGGGGATTAAACCAAATTAGTATACAAATAGCGGATTCGCGCTCGATGCCCGTTTAAAGCCAAAATGTACCTTAATTATGGCCAATTTCATGTAAATAGTACTAACAATTTCGCGCGCTGTTTCAAGGAACAGATTAATCGGGCAAAATAGTGTGAAGTCATTCGAGGAAATTGAGGTCATTGTCCCCTCCCCCACCAGAGAAATTCTGGACACGCGTTCCGATACGGTAAGACTCAACAACTATGGTTGCCCATTGATGAATTACACTCAATCCATTCATTACCCGCATGTGGTTTACTAACAGTTGTGGGAAATTTCTGTCCCGGGGTTTCTGGCTACTTGCTGATCCTGCTTATGTCAACTTATTAACATTTCCCACGCGGTAGGCAGCTGCAGACGACATTGCAAAATTTCACAAAATGTTTCAAAAATGTTAAAATTGTTAAATTTCGTAACCATATTTGGAAACATCATGTGAAATGCATTGAAATAAGTACAAACATGCCTAGTATTGGTTCAGTAATCCTTGAGATAGACGTTGAAAATTGCGAAAGGTTTCTGAAAAATCTGTTTTGTATATGGTAAAAATGATAGCCGCGTGGAAAGTGTTAAGTTTCCGCCGGATAAACAAGTTTGAGTTGAATCCAAGTACACACGGTTTGATGATGCCCGAGGCCATACTCGTGTTCGTGTTTGTATATTTCCTCTTGCAGCATTGTATTGTGCCTAATACGTGACGACGTCAATAGACTACTTGTCAAGATTGATATAATTACTTAACGGGACACGAAGTAGTGTTGACGATTTTTTTTTTAAGATTTAATTTACTTCAGAATTCAAGATGAACATTAAAAATGCCACTCACGAAATCACAAATGCAGCCTTTATACCCAACATATTTATAGTATGACTGTTTATTATTTTAGAGCTATATCTGGGGAGCACACATGGTTTGAAACACACTGTAACACATGTGACCTTCAACTCTAAATCAAGGTCAAGGTTAATCAACCACCCAAGTTAGCGAAGATGTCACTCAGTAGCGTAGCCATGGGGTGCAAGGGGGAGTGCCCCCAACCCCCCTGAAAAAGAGAAATTGACCTGAAAAATCGAGAAGGCAGCGGAAAATCGGGAATCGGGAATCGGAATCAGGCAAATTAGTTTGAAAATTGCAGTTTTTCACGCCGGTATGGGGACGCAACGCCTCTAAACCACCCAACTGGTGTTCACGGGGGGAAATACCCTTTTCCCCCTCCCCCCTGACAAGTGACCCCGGCTACGCCATTTTTGTCCACTTAGGTTTTAAAATTACCAACTTCAAAGAACATTTTGCTATATAACTCCCTGTGTCAGCCTGGACCGTGACCATTGAAAGTGATGAAACCGAATGAAACAAAGTTGTCGAGTGATTACGCAATATTGCAATATAGTACACCGGGTTTTAATGTAAAATGTTAAAAAAATCCTTGCGACATTCGATTACTTTTACAGAACAAGATTCAAGATTTATAGTAATTAATATTTTTAATGTTCTACACGCTTAAAAAACGAGGTCAAATTATGCACAATTTTGACCACAGTGGTTTTTAGGTGGTGTTCTTGACGCGGTCCTTTGTAAATTTGACCCCGTTTTTTATGTGTATGTTTGTATTGGAAAGTTATAATATCTTTCAATATCTAGACGTCAGCGATAAAGTGACAGTAGTCATTTCGACCAATGCAAAGTCAATTATTAATATCAAACTTACTTATCAACTGATAACGTTCTGACCTTTAGTTAAAAGTATACATAAACACTGCACAAAAAGAAAGTATCCAAGTGCAACAACGGAAACTGCATCATCTTGTATTCACTTTCAATGGTCGGCTCATAACACTTTCCAAAAAATGTTCACAATATGTCTCCATCTAATATCAGTCTTCACAAATCTGTGGACGCGTTAGGAGGGGACCATCCACTCGCCAATACAATGAACTCTATTTTGATTCCCTCCAGCCAACACAAAAACAGCACCTGGTGTTCAGATTTGTAAAACACTAATTAAACGCCGCCAGCAATCAATTAATATGTATGTATGTATGCGATGCATGATGCCACCTCCGCACGTTGATAACCATTAGGTGTTTTTGAGCAGACGGTACCAGAAAATACAATACAAGACAAGACAAGACAAATCAAAGCAAGACAAGACAAGACAATTGAAGAGAATGGACTCTGATGAATAATCAATTCTGAAAAGTGTGTACATATTAATATACTATTGCAAACACAATGTGGGAACACCATGTTGTTTGCATATATATATATATACATGATATTCAATTTAAACTGGCTTTGCTATTATTTCAAAATGTAATATTTCAAGAATATATGGAACCCATCATCTAATTTAGTTAAAGTACGCTTTGGTTCTATTACTTATCAAAGTGATGATATTATGATATAATAATATAACAAGTCACTAGACCTTTCGGAATAGAAGTCGTTACTCTGAGTTTCATGCCTCATAATAGGCAATCGTCACAAGAAGGATGAAGTTCTTTTAGTTACTTTGCCAATCTCATTGGATTGGCAGTACTGAATATTGAATATTGAATATACATTCAATGGTGTCGTAAATAAAATAAAACATTCCAGAAATTAGAAATGGCATGTGCTCATAGATAGTCATAGCATTGCTTGACTGATGAGCGGTAAACAGCATAATATGTATTGACAATGAATCATGGAATATAATATACACCTAACACAAAAAGTTCATAATCAGGTGATTTAATGTTAGCTAATTTAATCAGTAATCGGTATCAAAAATCTGACAGTAGATATACATGAAGGGGGTGTGGACCCTCAGGTATAGCCTCCGTAAAACTTCTTAATTATTCATTTAATCTATATAAAAGTATACCTGTTTTTTATAATTTTTTCAAAATGGTCAATTTCATGTTCATGGTTGGATTCATCAAACCCTTTTCTTCAAGAAAATGTATACTTTTATATATATTAAATGAATAATGAAGGAGTTACAGCAGTTTTACGGAGACTTTGCTGAGGGTCCACAGCCCCTTTAAACGAGGAAATTTCTTCCCACAATTTCAGACCTCATTCATAAAACTCGAGTGGATACTTTTAAAGTTATGATGACTTAAGTAACCTGACCAGACCAACAGAAAGCAAAGTTGTAGTAATATAATTTCTCTATTAGATAGCATTGCCTAGTGTGTCCTCAGCAGTGGCAATTTGTGCGAAATGAATCGCAGGATTCGCAGCTCACCATTCATTCATACATGCCTAACCGAATTCGATAGCACACAGCATTCAACAAATCAATGACACTCCCATACACAAAAACACTGTTTTTCTTTAGATGTGGTTACTTTAAAAATCATCACACTAAAATGGTATCCACTCATTAGAAGTTAGGAACTTTTTGTGTTAGGTGTATATATTTATACTTGAAGCAATACGAATATTCCCAAGTTTGAAGAATTCAGATCAGCGATTGCATTACGCGTATTAATTCGGATGAGGCTTGTTGCAACAATCATGACAATGGAAACGGCAGCATTCTTTATTCAAATGGCCACTGCTTCATCAATATTTGTGCTATTGTGACAAATGAGGTGTCAAAATGCGCGGGAGGAAATGCCTGTTTTTTTTCGCATTTGTTGAGAATTTCTTTAGGGTCTTTAGAATTATACGCAGGGCCTCGAAAAATGTGGATCTGCTATTTTAAGAGCATTTCATCTATGTAGCCTACATTGCTCACAAACGAATAACGGACCAATTAAAGCAATAATAATTGCTGAATCATAGGACGTCGAATAGGCCTACGTGAAATTGGCAATATTTTGTCATAAATATATATTCTTCAAATTAAGCAGTTGTATGTGGAATTCAATTATATTATGGCTTTATTGACAAAATACTTCGAGAAAGTGCAATGTAATTGTTTAACTTTGTAACGTTGCCACATGAATCCTTAAAATATGAAGACTATAGTTACACAGATTATTGTTTTGGGATGTATATTTTAGTCTCATTCATGAGATGTGCTTTAATTATTTCCACGCGGCTATTAGTTTTACCATATACAAAACAGGTTTTTCAGAAAACTTTTTACCAACTTTCAATTTCTATCTTAAGAATACTGAACCAATAGGCTACTCGGTATTTTTATACTTATTTTAAACATGTTAAATATGGTGATGAAATTCAATAATTTTGAAATGTTTGAACATTTTGTGAAAAATTTGGACTGTCGTCTGCAGAACCCGACCGCGTGGAAAGTGTAACGAAGGCGCGAAGCATGGAAATTTAAATAGATGCGTGGTAATTCAGGGGGAAAAAGGAATTGATGTTGTACTTTGTTGGGTAATTTTTTTCTCCATATCTCCATTAATCCTTCATTAATATCTACATGCACATTCAAATAGAAAAGGTAAAATCCCAAAACGTATTTATCATATTGTGCGGTTTTAAATCACATCGGCTGTAAAGGGTGCATCAAAAAAAATAGTACTCTGTTTCATGACGATGATATACTTGTCAAAACCACTGGACCATGACCAATTCACCTTCAGTGCAAAGCCCAATTAATAATGATAATATTCTAAAAATCTGATATTAATCCAATGAAAAATAAGACCACTATTATTTAGGTAAATTAATAATTGAACGAACACAACTAAGCAGCGTATCGCGTACATTGCGTGAAGCGCGCACAACCATTTGCGTGATAATTTCGGGCGCGTTCATCTTTGTACTGCGTTCGTGATAGCATAATTTGTGTAAACCATGTCATTTACTAGTCTGTACAACGAGATTTACACATACAAACCAGAAAGTGACATGGTTTACATTTCAAAACTACATTCATAAATTAAAACATGGTAAATCATCTATCAATAACAATAGCAAATATTAGTTTGCTATATTCCTCATAATTCTACAACTTTGATGCATGCATAATGTCTGTGCAATGTTTAATGCTGCTGATTCATGAGAAAGCCTCAATAGGAAAGCATGAAAGTTGTAGTAGGAAAGCCCCAATCATGTCAATAGTGCGTTTATACCAATCATAGACAGAGAAGGGCATTTTAAACCATTAATAGACATGTGAAATTGGACTTGGTAGGTCAACTTCAATTTCTGCCATAAGCATGATAAGAAGGAGAATTTCCCTTTTAGCATTTTAAAGTATGTAATCTTTTGCAATTTCATGTTATGTTACTCTACATTTACTGTGTGAATTGCCATTGTACATACTACAAAATGGGTTGACTTGCCTAAATGGTCATAATGTTCTCATCTTTTCAGGTATTTAACTTTGTTTAGTTGTACTTTGCAATGAAATCAAATTTGGGCATGGTCCAGTGGTTTTAATAAGGATAAAATCCATGCTGAAAGAGAGTCCTATTTTTGTTGCACCCTGCATAAACTTGTTTAGTGCCTGGTCAGTAACATTTTGAACCCTGTATGTACCCTATTGACATTATATCGGGAGTCTTTGGACAATTTGTATCGTTTACTGCATAGATTCCTCGCGCATTATCGGATGTCCAGTTGCATTTATATGATATGTTGTTGAGATAGATAACCCCTAGTGGGGTGTTTTCATCAGGAGAAAATATATCATGTATATCATCAATGTAAGTCACAGCATTCTCTAGCCTATGATAACTGCGTTCCATTCGTCTCCGTCAGGTGTAATAACTCCAGCACATAAACGGGTGTTTAGCAAAATGACTATGTTGATAACGAGCATGGATCTGATTGAATCACTTAGCACCATGTAGCAAAATTGGTACTCGGCTAGCAACAATTACTAGGATAATCAAAAATCTTGAAGAAAACAAATTGGGGTCACCGGCTGTAGATTAGGCAAACATATTTGTTTGTTTGTCCATCGATCGGTTTGTTTGTCCATCGGTCGGATTTTTAAAATATATAAATCTCATACACTAAATTTATAAATAAAATGTGACTTGGAATATTTCACTATTAAACAGCAATTGTTTTATTTATTTTTTCATTCCAAAATTTTGAAATGTTCATCTTTTAACCCTACCACACGGCAACTGGGCGGACAAAATGTTTTTATAACCCGGCGTGCAGGTTTTTGGGCTACAAACGGACCCATGATATATAACGAGGCGAATAAACTTCGCCGAGTGTGACTGACAGCCGTGTTGTAGTGGCTATGATCTGGGCCCGGGTGCTGGAGGTCCGTGGTTCAAATCCGGGGGGGGGGGGGGGTCGGGTGACCTTTCTGGTGAATTTTTGGGGTCGGAAAACAAATCTGTTGCCGTGTGGTGTAGGGGAGGATGGGGCAACTGGACCGGTTAAGCATATTTCATGATATAAAAGCTTAAAGGTCGTGTAAATATTTATGGAATTGCTATGAAAATATCACCCATGTAACTGTTTACATATAACATATAATCAATGTTAAAAAATATCCAAACAAAAGGCCAATTACCACTAACTAAAAACTTTACTTGGCACGGTCCAGTTACCCCATCGTTGGGGCAACTGGTCCTATATGTTCCAACGGTTAGAATACACAGAAATCATTGATTGACAACACGGTAACTAAGCAGTATTTTCTTTACAAACTCATTTCCATATTATTTAACGTGTAAAAATGATACAGGTCTCATGAAACCCATGTTTTATACAGTTTTCGTGGTTAACGTGTAAAAAGCAGTAATACTAATGGACGTGTACAAAGCAAGCGCAATTTTCGACTGCACGTTTATTATAGATAAAACGGTATGAACCTAGTTAAATGGTTACATGGTTGTGATATTCAGACGCCCCATACATTTGTCTATATATACCCCTTTCTTTAATGATTTTATTTACTTATATAATCATCAATTAGTTCTTATAATAAACCATCTTGATATTTAGCAGGTTTTCATGTTACAGGGGAAGTTAGTCAATATGACAATGATGTCCAACGGTTGATATACACAAAAAGCAGTGGATAAAATACATAAATCATGATATTTCGTCATAGCAAATAATAATAATAATAATATGCAGTGCTTAATATAGCGCTACTCCAAAAGAAAATGATCATAGCGCTTTACAATTACATAAATAAAATACAAATACAAGGCAAATACATAATACACAATGCAACAAGAAATATATCAACAACATAATATGACAGCCTAGAAAATGCCAGTCTTGAGGCGACTTTTAAAGATTGTAGCAGTGGGAGATGAGCGGATAGCAAGAGGGATATTATTCCAGAGTGTTGGACCATGCACACTGAATGATCTGGCACCATACTTTCTGCTGCTCCTGGGGATATCAAGGCGGAGAGTATCCATCGATGATCGGAGCCCCTTCCTGGATGGAATGAATAAGGAGATGGAGTCAGAGAGGTAGATTGGTGCAAGATCATTCAGAGATTTGTAGATGTACAGAAGTGTCTTGAATATAATACGCTTGTCAATTGGAAGCCAGTGGAGAGTGGATAAAAGTTGAGATGAGGAATGTCTCCTGGGGACTCTGAAAATTATCCGGGCGGCTTTGTTCTGGAGCCGTTGCAATCGCAAGATGTCGGCTTTCTTGCATCCAAGGAGAGTGGAATTTGCATAATCTAATTTTGACAGAACAAGGGCACGCATGGTGGTACTGCAAGTATCTTTATCAATGAACCGCCGGATTCTAGAGATGTTCCAAAGATGGAAGTTTACAGATTTGCAAAGGGACGTTACATGAGACGACATGGTCATAGCAGAGTCAAACACAACACCTAAGTTCTTGATTTTTTCAGATGGTGTTACTTCAGTAGACCCAATCCATATTGTGGTACCAGATAGGCGAGACATTAATTGAGGTGGTGAAGCAATAAAAAAATCAGTTTTTGAATCATTGAGCTTGAGCTTGTTGTGTGTCATCCAGTTCCGGACCTCGGCAACACAGCTTGACAACTTAAAGATGGTACTCACAGCTTCACCTGGTATCTTAGGATCAAATGTGTGATATATTTGTATGTCGTCTGCATATATATGATACATGAAACCATGTCTACGGATGATGGTAGCAACATATTGGGCATACTTTGTAAAAGCCCGTGGACCAATAATAGACCCTTGGGGAACACCAAAATCAAGAGTGAATTCATCTGACATCTCACCACTGATACACACTTTAAATGAGCGACCAGTCATATAGGACTTAAACCATTGGAGTGCTGTGCCCTTGATACCAAAGTCGTGTTCAAACTGATGAAATAGTATTCCATGATCAATGGTATCAAAGGCAGCAGACAAATCCAACATGATCAAGAAGGCAGCGTGATTTTTATCCAGTGCACGGGTGATATCATCTTTAACTTTGAGCAGAGCGGTTTCAGTACTGTGTTCGTTCTTATAGGCAGACTGAAAGACTTCGTTTAGATCATTCCTTTTCATATGCTCATTGAACTGGGAAATCACAGCCTTCTCGATCACTTTGCCAATAAAACTGATATTAGATACTGGTCTATAATTCTGTAACTCATTCCAATCAAGAGAGGTCTTCTTAATGATTGGGGTGACAATGGCTTGTTTAAGACTATGAGGAAAGACACCATCAGAAAGAGAATTATTTACAATGTCCTTAATGTACGGTACAACAACATCAATGTTTTCTTTCACTAGCCATGTAGGCATACAGTCAAGAGGGCATGTTTTATTTGCACATCCCATGATTATGTCAGAGATATCCTTGTCACCGAGGTGTTTAAAGGTGACAAGTTCAGATTCAATCGTAAAATCCTCCCTCGTTTGAGCATTTGACACCGGATTGACAACAGTATTGTCAATATCATCTCTGATTTTCCTTACTTTGCCCGTGAAAAACACACCAAACTTATTACACAACCTGTCAGGTGTATCAAAGGTAGGCAAAATTCTACAGTTGTTATTCAACAGAACACCAAGTGTCTTAAAAGTGTCCTTAGGATTACAGTCACTAAGAATGGCCTTAAAGTACTCCTCTTTGGACTGTTTGATAAGTTTAACAACCTTGTGGTGCTGAATCATGTAAGCATCTCTATGGACTTGCAACTTGCGTTTTCTCCACTTTCGTTCAAGTCGGCGCTGTTCACGTTTTTCGCGTCTAATGTCCTTATTGTACCACCGGGGTCGTGGGTGGATTGTGCGAGTTCTGGTCGACTGAGGGGCATGTAGATCAAGAACTGTCTCAGAAACACAGGAGAAATGTTCCACAAGATCATTTACATCTTCCATAGTATCAGACACAGCAAGTTTGCTCTCCAGATCACTTTTAAAGGCAGATGGTGCCATGTTCTGATAATCACGTACGGTACATGTAGCCTTTTGAGGTGGGGGCTTACGTTGTTGAAGGACACACCTGACTATAAAATGGTCTGACCCATGATCCAGTCCAACATCACAAAGTCTAACTAAATCATCATCATCCGTGCGCGTCATGACCAGATCGAGAATATGTCCACTTTTGTGAGTAGCAGCGGTCACATGTTGCTGTAAGCCATACGAGGATATCATGGTGATAAACCGAGTTGCAGGCCATATATGGGGCTCATCAAAGTGAACATTAAAGTCTCCTAGAATGACAAGTTTGCCTGGGATCAAGGTTATTTCTGGCAAGAAATTTTCAAACTCTTCAAGAAAGCCAGCGGTTGTAAAGCCATTCTCTGTAGAAGGAGGGGGTCGATATATTATGATGTAGTGTACACCGTTATTGGGATCCAGAATGCTTGCATACTCAAAATAAGTTGTCTGAATGTTTAGAGGATGAAGTTTGAAGCCCAATTGCGATTTAAAGAGTACACCTATGCCACCATGTTTATCTGTTCCACGGGGGAAACTTAGGAAGGTGTATCCAGCAGGTTTCAATTCTCCTATGACAACAGGGTCGTCAGTGGCTAGCCAAGTTTCAGTTATGAAAAAGGCATCAATGTTATACTGGGTTACATATGAATTCAGTGTTGTTGATCTCTTTCTAATTGATCTTGCGTTCCACAATCGGATATCAAACAAAGGTTCTCTGTATATGTAGGGATACACAAGTCTTTTAGGTTTGACGTAGGCATGATGAGTCTTCCTATCGTGTGTAGGTCTATTGGCTGTCACAATACAGGGAATGTTATTAGAGTTAGTTGCAGTCGGCTGATCATGAAGTGTCTCAATTATTCTGGGATGACGCCTTCCACCTCTCCTGCCCCTCTCCTAAATCATGATATTTCGTCATAGCAAATACCTTTACAGACACCATTCAAAATATAATAAAGATGTAATTCATAATACCGAGGTTTTAAACCATTCTAAAGCAATTTCATGTCATATTGTAATCCTTCAATATCAGAAATAGTGGTATTAGACCCGAAATGCCCCAAAATGTCTAAGAACTTGAAAGAATGTGAATTATTTCATATTCTATTCACATTTCAATACCGAGTCATGTTTTATTGACACTAACAACTCATTTTCAAAATGAATTTTACAATTTTGATTAAGTTTTTGCAGGCGGTCCAGTTACCCCACACCCCTTCGGACCACTTACCCCAACAAATGACGTAGCACTTTGTCGAGATGAAACGTTATTAAAACACGCCTGTGAGTATCTTTGAATTCGCAATATTACGGTGTTCGGATCCTACAAGTAGACGAGTGTCTTTAGATAAGTAAGAAATGGTGTACTTTGTTATTTGCAAATTCATGAACTAATAACTCTACCAAATGAATACCCGTGATAATGATTTAAGTTGAAGCATTCTTTAAATGATAATATTGATCGGAAATCCAAACCACCAATGTCCCAAATTAGCAATATGCGCCATTTTACGGTCATTTCAACCACAAACTATGGTTTAATTATATTTCGGAAAGTCCCTAAGCACACTACAATATAGCACCCATCAAATGCAATATGCACCTAGTATCTTAAGACGACTGTACTGCATGTATATATTTACTGTTGCATATCTGTCAATCATATAAAGTACATTAAACATGATCTAAACCCGTCTTCATATATCGCCCATACTATCTGTGAATTTTCAATCAGTCACTCAAGGAGTTAGCTTCAAAGATATGGAGAAAAATCACATGTGTAAATACCCTAAAGTTCAAAATGTTTTGGATTGTAGAAGGTAAAGATATATGTCAAGTATCAACAAAAGTCCTATTGTTCAAAAGAAAGCAGTATGCCCATACAATTACAAAATCCTTCATTTCGGACCGCTTGCCCCACGGTCCAGTTGCCCCATATTCCCCTACTAGAGTTAAGGTTAGGCTATATCACTTCATTCATGGTCTCTTTAAAAAAGTTTAGAATAGTAAAGAAACCGTTACAAAAATATGTTTCTGTATTTCCGGAAAGCAAACTTCTGGAAAAACAACAACTTCTTCTGGAATTTCAAAAATTAGGGTGAGTCTTCATTTGTACAGAAGGCCTAACCTTGATTTTTTGACTTTTCGAAATTAGGGTAGGTCGGAAATGGACAACCAAACAATTTTGTTTTTGGCCTTATAGCGTTCTCTATCTGATTAAACCTTAGTTGCATAACCACAAGGTCTATTTCATTTCAAGGTCAAGGATGTCATTTATTGATTTTGCTTATGTAAAGTAACTTCAAAACAAGACCGTTTAACAAGCACTGACCAACGATTGCGGCAAAATTGTCTACAATACTGGAAGACCTAGAAATGATAATCATTTGAAAACCAATTACGTTTTGGTTTATTCGCATGCTACGCAAAGATGCTACGCTACCTTCAAACTCAAATTTGATCATTGTCATCAGTTGACATGAATGATAAAAAGCAATTTTTAAGCTGTTTGTTTGTTTGTGTTATTATTTATTGGATTATTTATAAGCTTGAGTTTGACCGCGTATTGAAAAATAGATTGGATTTCCTCGGATTTCCATTCAACTTCGAAACCTTTTACCCCGGCCTTTTACATTGAAAACTCTTGATACATTAAAAATTAAGGTTGATTTAATTTAACATTCCCACTGACCTATTGTGATATAGCAAACCAAAATATGTTTGTACCATACATTTAATTTAATTTTACAAATCAAACGTCAATTTGCGCACATTTACTCAATTTATACAAATTCATTCCTCGTGATGTTGTGTATGTTCAGTGTCATATGAAATTGTTTTCTTTTATTCCCCTAAATATCATATCAAGTGGGTCACGTCAGTGATTTTTGTGTTAAAGGGACACAAAGTGTAGTGATGAAGATTTGTTTTAAAAATAATTTACTTCAGAATTCAAGATCCATTATTATTGTTTCTACTCACAAAAACACAGCAAAACTTGATTAAAATAATACCATCGCTATTTATTGAACGTTTTCTAAAAACGCCCTATATGTATAAGTATTAGTATGGTTCGCGTTATTTATCACGGTAAAATGCTGGTTACGGCTCAACCAGCATTTTTGAATCGACGTTTTGTTGTGCAAAGAGGGCTGATTTTTTCTTAATCCTTATACGAGTATATATATAGATGTATTCATACATGTAATCAGTTGTAAAGATATACAAATCCCGGCTCTTATCATAATTGAGGGCGCAGTCTCCAACACATCTCTCCATGCCCCTTTAATCTCTCGTAAGAGTCCATTTTAATGAATTATTTCCATACATCTTGTAAGTGTTTGAGTCATGTTGCCCGTCATCAATTCTCAATTGTTTTATGATTAATGAAGGCGCGCAACAGATCTTTCCAATCGAGTTCCTAGAAATCTCAGGGTTGCTGGTGCGTGACTGCTGTAATTAAATGATCAGAAATATCATGGAATATCTCCTCTATAATTTCTCAAAATTGTGGGAATTGACAGTTATATAAGAAAATAAAAGCAAAACTGCAAGTTGGCATATAGTGAGTGGGAGGGGTAAAAAGGGGAGGCGGCAAGAGAACAAAGTGGAAAGAAATGAGTCGACGTTTCAACTGGGTAAACTAATCTTTATATAAAAGAAATAATTTCACAAATCTATAACAGATTATATTACCTGCACAAATTTCAATTTAAATGGTGTGAGTGGGGGAGCAGGAGGGGGCGTCCAAAAGGATAACCTCTTTTTAATGACAAATAACTGATAGGCGGGATATGAATTTGTAATTAGCCTGTAATATATGCACCACGCATTGCCCAGTTGGCGAGTAGCCACAAGTCTCTCTTCTTCTTATGACTAGTAATAAGATGATAGTTTAACAAAATGGGTTGATGGTGAGTGGGTGGGAAATAAATGTTGAATACAAATCAAACAGTCATCAATACATACAGGGTGAGTCAGAAAGAATGGGCACTTTTTTAGGGACAGCGTCGTAGAAATGTCAGGCAAGTACGAGGGTCAGTCATTAAGTAATGAAAGTGATCATGGTATGGAATGATTGAGCGATTATATTGAGTTAGTGTGATCAATACAAAGTATGAACCTTTGTCTTTCAAACAATACACTTTTGGATTTCTAAGTATGAACTATGACGTCATAGCATTAGCTTAAAGTTAGTTCACTTGGGACACTGCTAAATCAATTATTTGGCGGGAAAATTGAATTGTTTAAATGAAACACGTGGTAAGAAGTGCATCGGATGACATCAGAAGCAGGTAAATCCCGATTTTCTTCTCGCATAATTATGATACAAAAGACAATAACTTAATAATCCCTGCGTAATTTGAAATGTGTAGTATAAGAGGAAAAAGTAAGGAGAAGCAATTGAATAAAAGGTATACAAATATCAGTATTCAAAAAGCCCATTTTCATTGAAAAATGCCCAGTCAGTGAAGCACTAGTAATGCGGACAATCAAACAATTTAGGACAAAAACCAAGCAATTAAACCATTTGGGAGATTCCATAAAATAGTTAACTAATAATCTGAACTTATTCACATGAAATTTACAGAAAATATGCGCATGCGCAGACGGCAGATAATTTTGAACTGGGCCAAAAATTGCTAAAATCATGAAATGTATATGAAAGCTTACTGTGCCTTCAAAAATTATAATCAGAAATATTGACAAATGCGTTTATCAATGTGTATAATTATTGCTCTAGTCAAAATAAAGATATACATGAATATATCAATCAAAGATGGCTGCCACAACCTCTCTTGTTACCGCTATCTTTGGAGCTACTAGATGTGTACTGTTAAAGTAATCGTCACATAATTTCAATGGTTTGAGGAAATTTTATGATCAGCTCCTTTTGAAATGCCCACTATTATTGCTTTACTTCCCACAACAATTTAACTCAATTTTAATCCCTCCATTGTTCTTTATCCTTTGTTGTTGTCTAAGGTTTATTGTTGCGGATTTTGCGGATGATAGTACTACAAAGACCCATATTTGGCTTTCATGCAAAAAATATTTTTTTAATTCGAACATTGCGTCATAATGTTACATCAATTTTAGTAGAGCCCGCTATTTTTTAGGCAATCCACAGGCAATCCACGGAACTTGTTTCATTGGTTGGCATCTCTGGATCAGCCACCCAACAATACTGTGTGTTATTGCCATTCCGATTGGCAATAACACACAGTATTGTTGGGTGGCTGATCCAGAGATGCCAACCAATGAAACAAGTGAAGAAAATGAAAGGCTCGTGAATGTTGGATACACAATCTTTAAATGAATGGGAATTAATAGAACTGTGGAATTATGAGTAATAAAACCTGAATTCAAAACAAAATAAATGAAAAGAGGTGCATCTCAGATGATTCAGAAAGCGAACCTTATTAAGGAATGGCTTGATAATTTGACCATCGTGTGGATCGGCTTCAAAATTTGGGCTCTACTAAAATTAGTGTAACATGATAAAGCAATCGTCGATATTTGAAAGTCTTCTTTTGAATGAAAGCCAAATATTATAGGTCTTATTATAGTGCTACCATTGGTTTTGAATATGCATGCCTAAATGATTGTGACGCCTTTGTGAAAAGGTGTTTTACTGACTCACCCTGTGTATTGACCAGACACTGTGGACTCATTTCCTTGGCAGACGAATACAAAAATCCTTTTCGCCTAATAACGCGAAACTTGGTTGCTTCCGTGATACTGATAGTGCCTGACCAAATAATCTATCTCGCCACGACAACATCGACTTCAAGTTAAGTCGACTTGGCAAGATAACCTATCTCGCCATGACAACAAAGACTTCATGTAAAGTCAGATAGACTGTTTGTTAAGTTGACTTGACAAGATACCCTATATGATGACATAGACTTTCTGTAAAGTCAACTTGGCAAGATAATATATCTCGCCATGATGACATAGACTTTTTGTGAAGTTGACTTGACAAGATACCCTATCTCGCCATGATGACATATACTTTTGTGAAGTCGACTTGGCAAGATAGTATATATTTCTGACCATGTCGACATAATACTAATATTATGTATACGTGTATTATCTTGCAATGTCGTCAAGTAGGATGGCACTTAGATGCCCGAATAGACCGAGAATTTGCTATTGTTTCTTGTGGTGTTTTTAATGTTTGCATGTTTGTGCAAAAGAAAATTCATCCTACATATGAATTTGAAGACCTTACTGACCGATTTTGTGTGGGTAGGCATTATAGATGTCATTCACTTTTTGTCTCTTTCATTCCAATTAAATAAGATATAAATGCCATAAATAAATGTATGTTTCAACGATCCAATGTTAACACCCACAGTCCAAACAGCCTGCGTTTTATAGGACAAACTTGTTTATGAATTTGTTCCAAGTCCAAGATGGCAGAATATGAGTGGGTGATTGTCATAAATCATTAAATTATTATAAATCTTGAAGTGTCTACAGTGTGTACATAGCTAGGACGTCTTAAAAACGCTTTCCACGCGGCTGTTATTTTACCATACACAAAACAGATTTTCAGAAACCTTTCACAATTGTCAAAGCCTATCTCATGGATTACTGACCCAATACTAGGCATGTTTGTACTTATGTCAATGCATTTCTCATGGTGATTCTAAATATGTTAATGAAATTCAATAATGTTGACATTTTTTAAACATTTTGTGACATTTTGGAATGTCGTCTGCAGCCGCCTGCCGCGTGGAAAGTGTTAACGCTTTCCAGGTGGCAGTCGTTTTGCAGACGACATCCCAAAATGTC